>NDGM011110537.1:0-11200 GCA_002564305.1 Octomys mimax | reverse complement strand
GATTTGATTTGAAACTGTCTAATTGCTATTTGTTTATCAATAAATTTCTGAAAAAAATTGCTATGTGAAGTAATAAGATTCTGTGCAAGTTTATTAGGAGAGATATTACCAAGAATGTGCACACACTATCTTATTAAATATAATGAAGTTGTTGCTTTTAGCACTTTGCTAGGTAGGTACTGGGAGAGAAGAGCACAAACACAAGGTATAGGCTCTACATTTGGGTACTTATCATTGTAATAATCTCTAATGAACAACAATCCCCATTCTACTATGTACTAAGAAAATGGTTAATAAGAGAATAACATTATGGCCCCATATGGTAGATAGTAACTAAATGTCCCATTTTCCCCAACCCTGGACCAAAAAGAGCATGAAATATCTCTAATAATAAGTGAGTTGTTGGATGACAAAAGCCCTCAAATCATATAATAGTGCTATCAAATGTACGTTTGTGCACACATGGCTTTTCTCTGAATAGTGAATCCACAGTCCTTTTGCAAATTCATGATAAAGTGAACAAGTAAGGCTATGTGTCCTTTTAAAAAGAACTTACATCTGTTTCCTATAATCCATGAAGTGGCAAAATACCACCCTACTAGCTCTATACACCTATTGTTTCACTTGGCTCCATCTGCAGCAGTCTGAAAGGCATTCTCTCATTTGTACAATATGTTTATTCATGTAGCTATAGCTGGTCTAGTGTTAAAAGTATGTTTTGGAAACAGACATAATGTCTGGAAGTAAAACAAGCACCCAGAAGAAAAAATAAATACTATTTTTAATGCTTTCTATCCCATACACAAACAATAAATTTACTGTACTCCCCAGAACATCATTATAGAAAACTAGAAATGACTACAAAGCCATTCCAAGATTGAATCTAAGTAGATGAGCTTCAACTCCACATTCCTCTGTGTGCTGCCTTTTCCCTTCAGAAAGGAAGAATAAGGCATCTGCTCATCTAATAATGCCAAAGATGGTTAAATAAATCCTCCCACTCAAAGAAAATGAAGGTCTTAAAAAAAATGAAGGTCTTTTGTTATAATTCTTAGTATATATGTTCAGTCCAAAAGATTAGTTTGTAGTAGAGACAGCTTTGAGATTTTGAGTGGCAAGGTAGCAAGCAATTGTAAAGAACTTCCTATAAAATGTGTTACAGAGATGAAGAGAAGGTTCTTAGATTACTTTATGACAATGATAGGAAAACTGGCTGCCCCAAAGAGAAGGGACTTTAAATGACTTCTGGAGCCCTGCTATGTTGTAGTGTCAAATGATTCCACACTAACACTGTGACCATGTTTTTAAAAAATATCATGCTGTACAGATTTGCGGAGGAGATAATACATAAAGCAAATCTGAGTTTGAGGGAAGATCTCTATCAATCACACTATAATTCAACAGGTGAAACAGGAAGAGGGGTTTTGAGAAATGGCTGGCCACAGGACACAGCACTTCATGAAATTTCTCACTGGCGAAACCCTTCTGCTCTGCTGAGAAGGTCTCATTTGCTGAGCTTTCACAGATGTAAAAATATGGACTCAGCAGTTTACAAAGCCATTGGCAGTTTCAATCGTGTCACTTACAAGAAGAATTTGACAACCAATTCAGAAATGAATTGTGCTCCTTTCCTCTCTTAATTAGCATACCTCACCAAATTCATTCTGACTGTTCTAAGTGTGTGGTTGCATGTCTCTTTTTTTGTTGTGGAGTTATAATATTCAGTTACTTACAAATAGCAAAGCTCTGAGATTTGGGGGTGAAGGAGAGCAGAGGAGTACCTATTAGAAATCAAATAACATGCCTTTTAATTATGACCAAAAATTAACGCTCTAACAAGGGGAACTTTGAACCTAACTTGTGTTGAAAAAATGTTATTTTCTCATTTCAAAACCTACAGGACAACAGCTGGCTGCAGATACAGCTAACCTGCCTGACAAGTGTGAGGTCATGAGTTCAATTCCTGGTACAAAAAAAAAAAGAAAAAACAACAGGACAACAACTGTATTAACATTCTTTATCAAATGCGTCATAGAGAGAGCATCATAATAAAATGAAGCTAAACTAGATTAAGCAAATAAAAATATCCTGTAAGTTGAACCTCAGATAACCCTGTTTCTTCACCAAGTTAATTAATAGTTCTAGACCTGGAGCCTCTCATCTATAAGTCTTGATGCAGCAGGCATTATAGACTTCTTAAGGCAGTGTTGGTGGTCCGAGAAATTTCTTTGACTATTATATATTAGAAAAGTGCATGAAAATACTTTTTAAAACAAAACATGTGCTCCTCAAAGGAACACTGAGGGAAAATTCTCACCCTGAGAAGTTAAATGGTTGACTCGAAGCTGACAATTGTCTAGCGGGAAACTAGGGTTCAGGTTAGCCATTTTTGTCATCCAGAACCTCCTTTCCACCCCCTACTAAACTTTCCAATTTCCCTTTGGGAATCAATTATGAAACCAACATAGAAATTGTAAAAGCATCAGTTCTACACTTAGGTCTTTTTTAAATAATACAGTTAAGTCTCAGACCCAAAAATACAAGGCCTCTAGTTCTAGAAAAAGACATACAGCAGGGATAGCCCATGGCCCAATAGTGCCAGAAAGAACATTCTTTTAAAACCTTATACCTTAGACTGAGACCAGTTTTTTTAATTAATTTTATTGGTAAATTTTTGATAAACAATGATCACATTCATCATAGGAGATTTGTACCTGCACATAATATATCTTCATTCTTTCCCCCCTTTCCCCTCCCCTCCTTTCAAATTTCTTTCCTCTCATTATCCACAAAAGTTTGTTTCTACTTTTTACTTCTATTCCCTTTTATTTCTTTTGCTTTACTCACCTTCCTCTTCCCACTCCCTTGTTCACCTTTCAATTTGAGCATATTCTTCCTATTTCTCAATATCTATAGCCATTTCAGTTTTTATTATCCTTCTGGTTTCTCACACAAGAGAAACAATGTGACATTTGAGCATATATGTCCAATTATTTTCACTTAAAATTATGTTCTTAAGGTGCATCCATCTACCTAAAAATGTCTCAAGTCCTTCATAGCATTCTCCTTTATAGCACTGTAGTACTCTATTACACATAAAAACCACATTTTCTTTATTCATTCACGTGATGATAAGCATCTGGGCTGTTTCCAAGATTTGCTATTACAAATTGTGCTGCTGTAAATATGGTAACTCAGGTCTTTATCACCTAACAGCAATTAACAGTGTTTAATATCACAATGTAGAACACGCATGTGAGTGATCATCTTCTAACAAAAATGACTCAACATTCATCTTTGAAGAGGCCATGTATCTTTGGGTTCACAGCTAACATATGGAAAACATTTGGACAAGCTATAGTTTGTCTTTCCTGTGGCTGACACACCCTTCTCAAATCTTCCACCAAGGGCACACGAAGATTTTGCCTGCCCTCATATCTGGCCATCCCTCTTCTCTGCCATGGACCACAGCCAGCTCAGCTTTCATCTACCTGGGGGACTCCTTTAATAAAATTCTGTGCTTGAGGTTTGTTTTTTTTGTTTGTTTGTTTGTTTGTTTGTTCTTAAATATGCAAGTTTTCAGAGTATAGTTCATTCTTATATCAGGTAAGCACAATGAGGAGAATCCCCAGAAAATTGCCTCGGTCTTCTTCCAGATCACACACTGATCATGCAACAACCCTCCACTCTCATATGTGCTTAATCTGACCAACATCAAGCTCTGGGAAACTTGCGGACTCTGAGGTGACAAAGCAACAGCAAAAATTCCTTATTTCCACTAGAGCTGAAAGATAATGGATAATATAGAAACCAGGGCCCAGGAACAGTAGGAAAGAGGATGAACCACTCACAATCAGAGCTGTAGCCAAGCAGGGATACAGCTGCTATGCTAGATGTTATGTCAATGCAGATATAGTGGGAAAAAAAATCCTAGTTTTCTTGTTTTCTCATGTTCCTGTATTCTGCTGGTGCCATCCACAAGTGGATTGCTAGAGCACAGAACAGGTAAGTAATGCAGTCTGCTCAGGTCAGCTTCCTAGGAGTAGTGTGCAGCCTGTAAAGAACAGAGACTAGACCTGGAGGAGCAAACAGAGACTAACCAGTGAATATAATGAATCCATCTGCCTGACTTTCATGAGCATTTCTATTTTAACACTGTGAGTCTCATTAGAAAGGCTCTCACTTGCATTAACAACTATCTACTGAGAGAGGACTAAAGGAAAGGTGAAAGACAGGAAGACAAGTGGGGAAAAGATAAAACTATTTTAGGCCAGGCACTGTACCAACTCTACTATGAGGAGTCACAAAGTAATAATAAAAATATTTTGAAATATCGTACTTATGGCATGTAGTACTACATAATGCCAGGCCCATGATAAGGACTTGACCAACCTTTCACCTTTCACCCAGGACCTATTATATACCCTTTCCATAAATGTAGTGACTCTTCTACACTCATCCTCTAGATCCTCTGAGAAGGCTGATGATCAGTGTTTTAAGTTTTATTGAGAATCAAATATCAATGAGACAGTTTCACGATCAGTGTTTTTAATGGAATGGAACACAGACATAAATCTATACATGGGTAAATAGTTAAACAATAGAATATAAACCAAGTAAGACTAACTTTATATATAAACAGTTATCTCTATTATAATCACTCTTGAAAATAATAAAAACTGTGAGACAGATGATTACATATACTTTATTAACTAATATATATACATATATATTTAATAAAAGTAATAGCAAAAATCTTTTCATTCAAACACCAAAGCAAGTAACTTTCTTTAAGTTGAACAGACCTTGAAGAGGATAGATGTCTTATTTGGCTTTATGAAGTTACTATGTGGTTTTCAATTAAGTTTCTGTTATGTTATGCAGACAGAAAAACTGGCCTGCATCTAATTTAATATCTGCAAATTTCCACAGATGTTCACGGAATACAGGCTAGTGGATAAAGCTATTGCTACATGTTTTCCAATTTATGATTTTAAAATTCTGTTTCTATCATGTTCTTTTTCATTAAAATTTTCCATTGACTATATTTTTTCCAGAATGTAATTATAAAATAATTCTCTCAGTTTTACTAGACAAAAAAGGCAACTGAGTTGAAACATTTTGTAGGTTGGGCAGCCAAATTAGAAGGATATAGTCCAGCAATTACTGAATAAAGACAGTAGTGTTAGAGCAGTTGTTAAAAGTCAGATTCATCAAGACTAATTTGATCCAGTATTTATAAGGCACTATAGAAGATGACAATTTTGGAAGGCAGAGAAGTAGGGGCCCAGTTCTAGACAGCCAAGAAACGTCTGATATATCTGCCTATGCTCATAATGCAATCTTGTTTTTCTCCTACTGAAACCTTTGCCAATATTCTGAATTGTACAGCCCTGAATATAGAATTTCAGGAAAAGATCCCAGACTGACCCAAATTCAAATCTTATGCCACTTAACATGGGAAGACCTTGGGAGATTATGTGGGAAAAATACAAATAATATAGTTCTATCAAAAGGTTGAACAGAACTGATGAAAAGACAAGGACATAAGCACTGATATTTTAGAGCAGTATGTGCTAAATGAAGGAAGAACTGAATGCAAAACAGAGTAGCAATAGGATGTTTGAGAAAATTTTACAAAGAATTCACATTGGAACTGAGTCTTAGGACTGATAAAAAGTAGTTAAAATTCCTGAAGTTACAGTGGCAACTGTAATTACTATCCATGATTTGCTAAAGGAATGTGTTTAAAAGGATGGCTGGGATCACTGGCCCAAACTCAGTCCATGGCAATACTTTCAAGCAAGGTCACTAGGAAAATGCAATCCTCCCAACTTAGGACATTCAATTCAATTCTGGTCATGGCTTATTGCTGAGCATTCCAATTCTCCCTGACACCCTTCACAGCCTCTCTCCCGCTTCCCAACCCCCCCCCATCATGGAATCCATATTCTCTGTACCTCCAAATGTTGATGGGAATTCTAGCATAAATCAATTGTATCATCAGAAGATTAAAACTCTCTTATATTAGCTATTTCCTACCATATCCTTTCCTGCATGGCACCTACCTCCCAGGACCTAACACTGAGTTGCAATCCATCCCTTACTTTTCTATGGTAGATTTGTACCTTAGCATAATAGTGGCCAGCTGTGCACCCCAGTAGCTACACCTGGGCAATTTAGGAAGGAATCTTTGTGTTTAAACACTTAGTACAATGAACAGCAAGTATGTATATGTGTCTAAGTGTCAAACCAAGATTTTTTATCCATATAATGCTCAGTCTAGCAGGATTTATGTATGTTTACCTAAGCATCAAAGGCGTCAAATGCACCCACACCACTCTTCAGTTTTGGAAATGTGTATTTAACCATTATAGAATATAGGTTCCATTTACAATAGCTACATCTGAGGAAAACAAAAACACATCTGCACATTCACTCACTAGGCAGACAGACATCAAGATGTGTACAGAAATTCCAAAACAGCAACAAATGAGTTTTGGTCATGAAATATCACTGCTTTTTTTCTGTGCATTTTTAGGATTTTTTTTAAAGTTTCCTTTTGATTTTTCTGGTAGAAGTAGCCCAATTCAGTACAATTACACATGAAAAAACAGATTTGCAAGTTTTAGAGGAGGTCAAAAGTAAATCAACAGGTGCTTCTTGTGTGGATAATGAAGATGATGGCTTTGATGTTGGCCATCTGAGCCAAAGTTCCTGTGATAGTGAATTGGAGCAAGAATTGACTCATCCAGACAAAGGGAACACAGACCTCCTTGACTCAGATGATGACATAGAAGCCATGTAAGTATGTATTTGACTAGTCAAAATGCTGCCAAATAGAGTGATCCAATGTTAGAGCTAGGTCCAGAAATATAGCGAGGATCTTGGCAGGGGTAAAACCTATTGGACAGAATGCCAGCACTGCCATTCAATCTTAGGAATTGTTTACTCCAGACAATATACTATCAGATCTTGCAAGATACACAAATGCTGAAATACAAGTAAAATGTTCTGTATGCACCAATAACCAAACTCAAAAATATTTATTATGACACCTCATTGGCTAAATTGTAAGCATTCATAGATCTGCTAAACTTAACAGGGCTTGCTCATGGTAATCACAGTAATGTAAAAGACTTATGGCAAAGAAATGGGTGTACACTTATAGTTTGTAGAGTAAAAATGACACTGAAGAAATTTGGGTCCCTTCAAAGCTGCCTGAGCTTTGATGACAAAACCACCCATTAAAAAAAAAAAGAATTGATAATCTAGTTGCTATCCACTCATTGTTTGAGAGGTTTGTGAGTAACTGTCCAACAATTTAAACACAATATGACTACATGACTGTTGATGAACATCCTGCAGCATTGTCATTGTAGCTTCAGGCAATATATGCCAAAAATATTTTCAAAATATAGCATAAAAATTTATGCCCTTGTAGATGCAAAGACTTATTGTGTTTTCAATTTAGAAATGTGTCCTGGTACTCAGCCAACAGGTCCCTTATTCATAAAGTAATAAACCAAATGATGTTGTGAACAGACTTATTGCTACATCTCCCTAAATAATTGGACTGTGACATTAGACAATTGGTTTATCAGTTTCAAATTAATGTTACTTCTGCTAACAGAGCACATGTTGAACATCGGATCTGTATGAAGGAACAAAGCATAAATTGCAAATGAAATATTGTAATATCAAGGCAGAAAACTGTATAGTATAATCTTTGGATCAAAAGATATAGTATTGGGCTTGGATATGGCAAAGAAAAATGCCAAATGCTACAATGACAATGCTGCAGGATGTTCATCAACAGTCATGTAGTCAGATTGTGTTTAAATTGTTGCATAATTTCATTTCATGCCCACCCTCAGTTGTATTACCTTTCAATGAAACACTATGTCAAAGTCTTTTTTATTCTATTATCTGCTGTAAAGAAAACTTATTTGAGTTAAGGAGTATTTGGGTCCTGCCCCTTAGCTCAGTTGTTTAAGTAGCTGCTTCAACAAAGCAGTCAGGTTCAGGTTGCTGTGGTTCGATCCCCACAACTCAGGCCAGCCAAACCTGCCCTGAAGGCATTCGGAGGAAAAAAAACCCTTCTGAGTTAAGGAGTATTTTATTTTTCCAAGACAAAAGAGAGAAATGCTTAACCCAAGTAACAAATGATAGAATTTCAGGTGATATTAGTAGAGCTTATGTAAAGTAGTTCATTATCTAATAGTCTGAAAGGTAGTTGTGAGGGTCCTTGAAAGGTTCTCTCTACCATTCAGATATACCACCAACTATGGAACAGAATGATCTCTCTAAAGACATTTGGAGCACTAGAAATGATACCATGCTGTTCACTGGGCCTCCTACTGCATATTTCAAATGACTGCCAACCAAATTCTGGGAGCAAGAGACATAATCTTGCACATAGTAGGGACTCTTTTGAAATACTAATCATAGCTCTGTTTTGAAAGATCTAGTCATTTTTTATTTTAAAAATCTGTATGAAATGTATACTAAAATACTCTTATGTTTTCTTATTGGGGGAGAGAAAGAAAAAGAAAAAAAGAAAGAGAGAGCAAAGGAGAGGAAAGAAAGAGAGGGAATAGGGAGAGAAGAAGGGAGGGAAAAAGGAGGGAGAAGAGAAAACGACCAAGAGGGAGAGAAATGGAGAGAGCAAGAAAAAAGAGAAAAGAGGGAAATGGAGAAACAGAGAGACTTAAACAGGTAGCAATTCTTAAAATTTGGTGAGTAGTAAGAAACAATAGAGAATTTCTCCGAAGTGCAAAGCTCTGAAAACTGGAAAAAAGACTATAAATCAGTGCATTTAGAAGTAAGCTCTTTAATCCATGATTTTATCAAAGAACCCAATGTATTCAGTTATAAGTCCCTGGCTGCACTGCAGTTCATTGCACAAGACAATAACATGATGTGCAGGTCAAGAATAAGAAATCTTAGGGGGCTAAGGCCACACTTTGGTTAACCAAGAATCAGTGAGACTTCAGTTAGCCAGGCCTAGGTCTTGCCAGATAATAGCAATATGGAAAATATATATGCAATATAATCAATTTGTAAAGTCCAAGACAAAGCTTCATTTACCATGAAGAAAAATCAAAATGGCTGCAAAGAGCATCACTGACAACACTGGTGTTACCGCGGCAACTGTAATCAGTATGCAATGAGATGAAAAAGTTGTGGATAAGGAAGGGAAGGTGAAGGACATGGATTGAAGAGCATACCACTGATTTGTAAAAAACTGATCTGCCTGTGCTAACCCACATTACCTCTTAGGTAGAAGAAATCAAAACATAACGGGATGAATTCTCATAAGAAAAGGCTTGAAAGTAATGGGCTGGTGTATAGCTGTTTCATGAAGCATGATCTGCCCTCTTGTGTTTGCCCAATTCGCTTGCAGTATTTCTAATACTAGAGATTCCACTAACTGCTGCGTAAAGTAATCAAACCTCAACTCAAACCCTGAATGGCAAGTATGATAACACCAGCGCATCCTCCCATTCCATTTTAGAACTGACTGTAGTAACATGGCCACTCAAAACCTCCACATAGGTTTGTATCAAAATACCATGTTGCACACTTTAAATATAGACAACATATAAATAAATGAACCCAAAAAAGATAATGCCAGAAAATAACTACCAAAGACTTTTATTTAATTTCAAATATTATACATTTGTTTTCATTTTCATAGAAAATATTGAGTTAAAAAAAACACCAACAGTGTTCATTTTCAGAAAAATGTATGCACCCCATTCTGACACCTGTTGCTGTCCTCCCTCTGTGGCACTGATGATGTGTATAAGAGATTCAGCTGATGAGGCTGGAGCTTCTAGAAGATGGTCCCTACAGGTCTCCTGAAGAGGGTCATTGTCCTGACAATATTCCTTCAAGGTAACACAGACATCCCCACTTCAGCTCTCTTGCATATCACTGAAAGGAGCTTCTGTATAGGCCTGAAGATCCTGTCAATACCAATTCTGTATAACTGAGTACTGCTATAATCTCATCCCATTTCCAGACTGGTCAAGAAGAGACCCTGCCTTCTCCCTGGCATATTAGTGTCCTGAGCTCATCCATTAAACTTCTTCAGAAACCACAGTGAGAAGACATTACTGTATAGTGTTTATATTCTTTTTTTAAATCTATAGCAAACACACTAAAGAACATGTGACCCCCATGCACACTACTATTAAAAATACATATTGGTACAATACAACTTCTGGAATCACTGACTAAAACATAGCCATGTGAATATTTTTTAAATCTTCATATAATTATACATATGGTATGACAAATAATACAGTCTAAAAATGTAAAATCATTTCAGCTATAAACATCTCATGGGTAAATAGACAGTGTGTACAATAGTTCTTTCCCGTTCCCTTTCTTGGGACTGTGTCATTCTCAAACTTATTTCCTGACCCTCCTAATGCTGCTTCCTCCTATTCCTCCCAAATGATGCTTTTACTAAAATTGGGTTTTACATGGCAGAAATACTCTAGTTCTGCTTTCATGCTCCCCTAATGTAAATTGTAGTATGCTTAATTTGAGGTCTGCATCCAGCTTTATATTGAAGAGAGATGAATTCCCAAAAATACACAAATAAACAAGATAGCTGGAGAGGAAAGTGAGTTAGAATTGCCTCAGCTCTTAGAAATTGAAGTATATTCTTTCTTCTTGACAATAGTCTCTCAATTGATAGGAATAAAATAAGGCTGGAATTGCTTTTCACATTCGGGCTCTGTGGGAGGCATTTTCACATAGACCCCTGTTGTAAGAGGGCTTCTCTTCTTCAGCTGCCAAACATGAAAGGAAACAGTAATTATTAACAAAGAATAAAAAGCTACATCAATCTATAATTTGACTCAGCAAATATTGAGTCCCTACCCAACAGAAAATACATGTTCACAACATATAGAATTATAAACTACGGGAGATTTTCTTGATTCCACTATTAACATTCTTTTTAGATGAGCAATTCAGTGATTTGGATGTAAAATGGTAACAATTTCCCTGACTGGAAGATAGAAGAAGAGATTTTGAGAACATAGAACACCCTGGATGCCACCAAAATTGACCAGATCTTGTCTGGAAGAACAAGCTTGATAGGGAATCAACTCAACTTATCTTCTATGAGAACTGTTTTTCTTTTTTTTTTTTTTTTTGAACCGGGGATTGAACTCAGACCCTT
>NDGM011110520.1:5454-15733 GCA_002564305.1 Octomys mimax | reverse complement strand
TTTTTTTTTTTTCCTTGTATGTTGTCTTTAGGGGATGTTTTCTTTACCAAATATGTAATATCCCTTGTGTCTTCAATACTGATGTAAAAACTGCTTTCTTGGATGTGAGTGTAATTACTTCTACTTGCTTTCAGATTCTGCTTACTTGGAATAAAGTTTTGTAACCTTTCACTTTAATTCTATGTGTGTCTTCTCTGGTGAAGCATGTTCTTTTGCAGACAATTGTAAGTTGGATCATATTTTTAACCCAATATTCCAGTCTATGTTTTTTTAGTTGGAGAATTAAAACTATTTACATTAAGCATTATTACTGAAAGATCTGTATCAATTCCTGTCATTTGGTGTTTTTTGAAAATATATGATCCTTTATGTATTCCCATTTACTTATCTATTTCCCTTTGCCTATGGTTCCTTTAGATATCTTCTTCCATGCTGGCTAAGTGCTCATGAGTTATTTTATGCTTGCCTTGCGAGGTCCTGGCATCTTCGTTGATTCTAAACTAGAGCTTTGCTGGACACAGTAATTTAAGTTGGCAGTTACTTTCTTTCAGGGCTTAACATATATTATGCTATGTTGGCCTTTGGAGCTTTTACCGAGAATGTATTTGCTTTTAAATGTGACTTGGAGCTTCTGGATTGTAGCATTGATAACTTTTTGTTGTGCTTGTTGTTGTTGTTCTGTACTTTTAGCAATTTAACTGCCAGATTAATTTTTGGAGAAATTCTTTTTCCAGTCATATTTTTGGGGATTCTAAATGTCTCTCCTTACTTGATTCCCAAGCCATTTTTCATATTGGAAGTTTTTCTACGATTGTTTTACCAAATAGAATTGCTGTTTCTTTTGTCTATACTTTGGCATCCTCTTCTGTACTGAAAATCTTAAATCTGATTATTTTAAAATTGTGTTTCAGAGATCATATATGTTTTGTTCATAATTTATTTTTTCCTTATTATTATCTGAATTGATAATTCATCAACTTTGCCTTGAGTCCCTGAAATGCTGTCTGTCTCTTTATCTCATATATTGGTGAGGCTGTGCTTTTGATTTGATTTATGAAGTTTTTCCTTTAAAGGAAATAAGTTATTTATAGTCTTAATAAATAGACCTATAATGCTTTGGGGGATTCAACTCCAGCTCATAAGATTGCAATAAATTAAATATAAGTAGATTAGAAACAGATAGGTTGAATTTCCATAAAGCACACCCAGGCCAGACCCAAGTGGAAAATACTTAGAAATGACATGGTTTCTGTGCACTACGGCAGTCACATGTCTTGGTCCCAACTGCCTTTCTGGTAGCAGAACAGAGACTGGCTCTGGATTTTCCCTGAATCCTCTTTTCTTTTCTGGCAGAACTCCAGCATCCTTCTTGTGTGTAGCCATGTCTGAGCCTTGCCATGTTGCACGAATAACCTGACTGGTGAGTCATTTGATGAGGCTCGGTGGAGTGAAGGTGTTTGATCATATTCACCCTCCTTAACATTCAAGCCTAGAGACATGACTGG
The DNA here is from genome assembly GCA_002564305.1 of Octomys mimax. Taxonomy (NCBI): domain Eukaryota; kingdom Metazoa; phylum Chordata; class Mammalia; order Rodentia; family Octodontidae; genus Octomys; species Octomys mimax. The sequence goes on along the minus strand of NDGM011110520.1, from coordinate 14,228 downwards.
ATGTGGCATATCAGAAACAGGCCATGGTAGAAAGTTTTGGTAGCTTGCAGGGAGAGTGGCCAAGAGTGTGTTCTTGAAAGTGAATGAGTAAATCTCAACCCTCCCACTCACCTGTGTTAAATAAGCAAGCTGTATAATCTTTCTCAATTTCAATTTCCTCAGCTGTAAAATGGCGCAGGGTCTTACTCTGCAGTTCAGAATTGGGGCTGGCATAGTCTGCAGTGTCGGTGACCCAACCCAGTCCTTGTGCTTGCCAGGCAGGCGCTTAGACTGCTGAGCTATCTCCATGGCTCCCCCTAGCTGTAAAATAGGTGTAATTATGGAGTCTACCCAATTAAAGTGGGGCTTTCTATATCAGAATATATATTTTAAAATTATTATTAAATAGGGCATTCTATACCAATATGTGCATTTAACAAGGTGTACAGCAGATAGTAGGTTCCCATCAGCATTTGGTGTCTTCTTTCTGGTGGATACTGGTTGTTTTTACTTCTTTTGAACCCCTGACTCTTTTATTAATAACATTGAATTTTCCTTTGGGGAGCACCTCCTCCTTACCAAATGTAGTCATGGGAGATTGTCAGCTGTTTTAGTTACTTTTCTAGTTACCGAGACTAACTTCTCAAGATCCACAAGTTAGTGGAGGAAAAGTCTATTTAGCTAATAGTTTGTAGAGGTTTCAGTCTATAATAGGCTGGCTCCAAGACAAGGCAGCAAATGGTAGAGGGCCATCTTTTCATGGAGAGACAGAGACGGAGACAGAGACAGAGAGACAGAGATAGAGATAGAGAGAGACAGAGAAAGAGACAGAGAGAGACACACACAGACACAGAGATAGACAGAGACAGAGACAGACAGAGAGAGAGACGAGACAGAAACAGAGACAGATAGACAGACAGACAGACAGACAAGACTCTTTCTGTCCCTTACATTGTATGCAGACTTTCTGCCCCAGGGGCAGGGGTAGCACTCACACCCATAGTTCCAGCATTTGACTATGAATCAATCACAAACTCTAAATTCAGCTACCTATGAAAAGCCTGTACTCTATGACTGGATGAGACTTGGGGTGACATTTATACACAAACCATAACATCCCGCTTCTAGCTTCCAAAGACCAATGTACATCCCTTGGAACAAAAGGCAATTAGTCCATCTCTAAGAGTTACCAAAATCATAACAGTTTCAGCACTGCTAAAAAGTCCAAGTTCCAAGTTTCTCTGAGATTTAAGGCAAACTTTAGCTGTGAGCGCCTATAGAAATGAAGAGAAAGTTAAAGACTTCCAGCACTCAGTAGCACAAGATAGACATTACAACCAGTGGAATACAAAGGACTGGGACCAGGGGCCGGGCAGATAGCTCAGGTAGAATAAGCACTTCCCTGACAAGCACAAGGACCTGAGTTCAATCCCTGGTTCTGATTAAAAAAAAAAAAAAGAAAAAAGAAATGAGACCAAAAAGAAGTCCAAAATTCAGTGGGGCAGACATTAAATTTTGCAGTTCCATGTGCAGCATCAGAGTTGATCTGTAGCAGGATGTGAACTCTGAGGGACTTAGGTGGTTCCACCCCTATGGCACTTCTGGTAGTTGTAGTTCCATGCCTTCTCTTTTGGGTCCGCTATGCTGACTCTTTACAGTTGTCCACAGATGATCCACTTTCCTTGCTTTTCCAAATTTCTGGTGTCTCCACTGTACCTTTAGCTTGACCCTCACAAATTTACACACTTTTCTCTCAGGGGCCTGCTGCCTGGCCTCCCAAGCACTCTGAACTCTGGGTGGAAGCCTTTCTGAATCCACAACTCTTCCATTTTGTAGACACCCAGGCATGTGGATGATACCAAGGCTTGCTGCCAGCTGGAGTAGTGCCCAACCTTCCCTCTCTCTAGGATTTAAAGGTTAAGTGCCTGGATTTCTTGCCCTTCTATTCCAACTATGAGCTACAAGTTCTCTATTCTGCTGCCATTCTGGAGCATGGCATGGCTGCTTCCATTCTGGGAGGTGGTGCTGCATCTTTTTCCTCAAAGCAAAGCCTTTACTTTTGTGAATTTGAGACTTCAGTTGGGAAGAGATCTGCTGCTGCTTGTGATGTCCTCGGGCCATCTTTTCTACTCTCCTATTCATTCTCAGCAGTCAAAATATTCTTTGCTCTATCTTTGGAGAGATTTGCTGGAGCTCCTTCCTGACCAAACTCACAATGTTTGAAATCATTCTGCTGGGATCTTTGCCTTTGATTCCCAACACAATTCTGGCTAACTGCCTCCAACAGTAGCCATGCCACGGCTTCAACATTCTACTGCCATGAAGTTTCTTCTTCCAGATTAATTAGTCTGCCACTCTTTTTTTTTTTTTTTTTTTTCAATACTAGGGATTGAACTTGGGACCTTGTACTTGCCAGGCAGGTGCTTATACCACTGAGCTATCTCTCTAGCTCAAGTCTGCCACTCTTAATCTTAGTCTCAGGCAAAGTCTCTGGATACAAGCAAAATGTAGACAAACTTTCTACCAAAGCATAACCCACATTGTCTGAAGCCCAACAGCCAGTGCAGTCCTCCTTCTCAGCAGAAACCTCTAGAGCCTAGTCTTCACTGGCAGGATTTCTAGTAGCATTCTGGTCTTCTGAGCTCTAACTCAAATCTCTCATACAGTGTGGCCTAAGGCACTCCACTTTAGTTTTTCATCTCTGAATAATTTTAAACTGCCCCCACAAGCCATTCCCAAAAGCTCCTAAAGCACAGTCATGTATAGTCACAGCAATGACCAGCTGACATGGCCTTCCCTCATAGTGCTGGGGGTGCTAAGGTGGTCCAATGTGGAGCAGTAAATTATTTCCCTATTGTCTGACGCTAAATCCAAGGAATCAAATACTGTAAGAGGCTGGTATCTTATGTGGTTTCTATGGCCTGGATCCTCAAACTACCTCAAGTTGTATATATGTATTTATAAAGCAGTGTCATAACTTGAGATCTATATTAAGTTTTGTGAATAAATCATTCTAACAGACAAATTTTATCATTTTCATTATTATGCACCTTATACAGGGAAGTTCAATTCTGAATTACAAATATAAAACAGTTTTATATTTGTAATTGAAATTTGTTAGTACTTATTTGTTTCTGATACATATACCATGCATTCCTTGTGGAGAATTGGTACAGACATATACCACATCTTAATCTCATTTTTACTACCCCTAAGCCTTCCCTTCTTCCCATCTCCTCCATCCTGCTGTTTCTTTCCTCTCTCCATAATGTTGACCTTCCTGTTTCCTTTCATCTATCTTTTCTTTTTCCCTTCAAATTATTTATACTTTGTATTTCTGATAAAAGAAAAGCTATGTGATATTTAGCATTATGGATTCAGAGTGTATCCCTTTTCTCTCAGATGACTTAAATTTCCCCTCTATGGCTGATTAGTGCTCTATCAAGTATACAGGTTAAAGAGGGAAAATAAGTGATAGTACCATGAAAAGAAACAGAAAGACCCATCATTCTATTATCAGGAGTGTCTCCTCTTAACAATTTTTATAAATATGCTTCTTTTCTTTTCCATCCGTGTGGGGTTATTTTGATTTTGCAGATTTCTGTGGAATGCATTTTTAGGAAAAAAAACCCAGTAGTAAAGGGGTAGTAAAAACAGTAAAGGCATACACATTTTAAGGTGTATCAGAGAGAACATTAAGGTAGCTCTGGGGTAATGTGTGGGTGTTTTAGGGTAGCTCTGGCTCCCAAGCGTGGCTCTGATAGTGACCACCAACACACCTCCTATCACTCTACCCTTCAAGCCATGGACCACCTGGTTGTCTGATTATCCATCTCCAGAACTCAAGGTGATCTTTTCCTTTACTTGAGGAACTCTGTTTGCCAGATGTACAAATGGTTACGTAAGGGATGGGCAATTCAGTGGTGAAGTACTAGGTACACTGGCAGGCAAAAGAAACACAACAAACAGCCATCCTGCTAACCTCTTTGTTGAATACTGGACATCTTTTCTAGGCCAAAGATTCCCATTTGACCCTGGGGTTAGTTTCTAAAGTAGGCATGTAGGGCAAAAAATTAAAAATAGCTGTTCAATCCATGTCTATCACTAAAGTCAAAATGGATCAGAGATTTAAATATTAAAACAAAAACACTGAATCTATTGGAGGAGAAAGTAGGTAGAAATCTAGGAAACATATGGCAAAGCAGAGATTTCATGAACAAAAACCAAACTGCATGGGAAACACTTCAAAGAATCAACAGCTGGAATCTCATTTATTGAACAGTTTCTGCACATTGAAAGAAACTGCCAACCGAGTGAAAAAAATCCACAAATTGAGGGAAAAAAAAATTAGCTGACTGTTCCTCCAAGGACTTCTATCTATGGTACATAAAGAATTAAAAAAAATCAGTTCTCCAAAATTTAAAGACTCAATCTTAAAATGGGCACTTGAGATAAATATACTCATCAGATGAAGAAATACAAATAAGTACATGAAAATAGGTTCAATATCATTGGTTATTTGAAAAATGCGAACTAAAAAACCCTTGAGATTCCATCTCACATCAGAAAGAATGCCTAACATCAAGAAGTAAACTAGTGACAAATATTGGAGGGACTATGGGGAAAAAGAAACACTTCTCCACTGTGGGATTGTAGACTGGTATAACCAATATGGAAATCAGTGTGGAGATTCTTCAAAAAACTAGGATTAAAAAAACAAAACAAAACAACAACAAAACTAGGATTAGAAATACCATTCAACTCAAGCTATTCCCTTCCTGGGTATTTTTTTAGAAGAACTGAAAACATCATACCACAGTAAATATATGTTTACCCTGTTTATAGCAGTACAATTTGTCATAGCTACATCTTGGAAACAACCCAAGTGCCCATCAACTTAGGAATGGCTAAAAAAGTGATATTTTTATATAATAGAGTATTATTCAGCTATAAAAAAGATAAACTTGAAGCTTTTATTTGTAAATTGATACAAATTGATAGACCATACACATAAGTGAGCTATATCACATAATGAGCTATATGTGTAAACATCATATTGTCTCTCTAGTATAGGAAACTGAAACAGTAAATAAAATCCAAAACGTACAACAGATACTGTCAAATGGGAAAACAATTGTTCAAAGGGAAGGAACAACTAGGATGAGAGAAAGGAGATAAGGAAAGAAAGGAAGGGAAAAGTATATATGTACATACATAGGATAGCTTGGCTAATTATACTGCTGATTTCTGCTAGTCTATTGAAAGAACCAGTTAATACTCAAATGTTTTCTTCTTTTTTATTTTTTTGGACCAATCTTTCATGCTCATGTCTGATAATCTGAATAACTAATTTGAAGATGACAATATGCAATATAACAACCATTGTTGAATTCCTATCATTTTAAAGTGGAATTCTGTATCATTTCTAATTGTTTTCCTGTATTTTATTCTCTTTAAAAAACAGTAGTTGAGATACTCAATACTGGACAGATGACTATTTTTCTATTTGAACCCCTGTTGAAGTATTTGGCTTGCTTCTACAGGCCAGTTCTTATATAATCATCCCGTGCTCCCATCAGCCTCAGTGTGGTCCACCCCTCCCCTTTCTAAGCTCTTGGGCTAAAATGGGCCAGATGTGCATACAGCACATTCACCCTTTTCATCTTGCACTGACTCCAGGGCAACACTCTGACATGTTGGCAGAAATCGTAAGTACTCACATTGCGGAAAGAGGAAAAAAAAAAAGAAAACAATGGTGAAAATGAAATTCAAAAACATGTTCTGGCAAACAGTTGTCACTGGTCCCTGAAGTTGAGTGTTTGTGTGTGCAATTCCTCTGGGATGTGCTTGGAGATGTGGAATTCTAAAACCAAACTGTAGACTCAGAGCTGCTAAACCACCAGGGCTCTAAGCATGACCAGGCAAGAGTGTCTGAGGGTTCCATGCTGGCAGGGAACCTCACTGTTTGCAGAATTGGACTCAGTAATGGCTGTTTTCTTATCTCTCAGTTATTAGAGTTCTTCAGTTCTACAATTGCAAGGCACATCTTCACAGGGAGCATTAAAACTGGTTTTATCTGATGTCTGTTTAGTTGTATTTATAAATGAGACGTCTAATCTTTGTCATCTGCACAGTGAGTCTAATATACTTCCTGTGCAGTGCTTGATCAATATTACATGAACATGGATATTGCAGTGAAATGAACATTTATAGTAGCATCATCATTGTACCTGTTTATGCAGCTCTTTAATGGAAGTAATTTTAAAATTAGCTTAATATTATTTTCAAAACATCTTCACAGATAACTCCTTTTAACCTTTAGAAATTATTGTGGTATCAGTCTTAGTAATTATGAGCTACGTATATGTAAGACATCAAGTCTTACATATACTTCCCAGGTCACTAGCCTGACTTCTAGGCACCTGGGAACAGCAGCTCATGTATGGGAGACTGTGATGCTCTGAGATACCCCAGTATGCGTTATCTTAAACGTTACCTTGAAGCTGGAGTACTAAGGTTCAGATCCCACTATGCCTCATCTTACCCTTCTGACCTTGAAGAAGTCAATTTATGTTTCTGAGCCTTGTGTTTTTATTTACATAATTGGACTAGCAAGAGGGGAACCTCAAAAATCTGTGGTGAAAATGAACCAAGATGCTGTGTGAAGTACTCACGCACCAGAAGGACTCAGTGGATATCACCTGTTCATTACAGCTGGTATAACTATGGTAGTGATTCTTGTTAAAACTATAAAAGGGTATAGAAGCAATAATCGAATAGGTTGCTTGATCTTTCTGATTTTTTAAATGTGTATCATTCTCTAGGGTTTGGAAACTCATTTTTATCAACTTCATTAGTCAATTAAATATATTTTATATGCAAGAAACTGAGTTAGAGTCTATCTTAGTTACTTGTTCTCATTATGGATAGAAAATACTGAGCACCAGAAGTTAAAGGAGGAAAGATTTGTTTAGCTCATAGCTTTTAAAAGAGGTTTCAGTCTTCTTAGGGAGGGTGGCATGGCAGAGGGCATTGCAGAGAAGCAGTTCATGGTGGGCAGTAGGTAGCAAGCAAGCAAGTGATAAACTGCAAGTAACTGATGGCAAGCATTTTTCTGTCCCTTGTATTGTATCCAGACTGCCCACTCTTAGGGCAGATGACACTCACACCCTTAACCCTAGCATGGCGTCATGAGTCAAGAACACATCAGCCATCTCTGAAAAAGCCTCACCTATGGCCACATGAGGCTTTCGTGGGACATCTAGACACCAGCCATAGCAGGTTGTACAAGGGGTTTTGCACTATACATCCCCCAATCTAGCTGAGGGCGAATGATGTGAGTATACTATACATCTTCTGGCAGGTCCTCCTATATGGCTTTATTACTCAATGCTTGAAAGCCCAGAGGAAAGAGCTAGAGTAATCAGTGTAGAATTTCCTATGAGAGGAAACAGTTTTACTAGATGTGGATGAATAGTGAAGTCATTCCAGAGGAACAAGGTCTACAAGATGGAGATGGCTTGGTAATAGTGGTATGTAAAGGAGAAGTCTACTTCATGGCACATGCGACTGTGCTCAATGAGATTACATGACTTCAGGCATGGATGAACCTACATACTCTAAATATGTACCCAGGATCAGGTGTCTCTCTTTTCTTCTTATCATCTGCTGCTCTCTGAAAAATGCCAACTCTCAGAAAGTATGGCAGAAGGCCTGAAAAAACTTAATTGTCATCCTTTCTAGTTTCAGTGGTGTAAGGAAAGGCCTGCTCATCTCTGTAGCAACCATGGTGAACCAGTGTTTATTGAGTCTTACTAACCTTGACTGGACCTTGTGCGTATCCATGAGCCAATTGCTCTGTCTGGGGGTATATGACATCAGCTGGGAAGGTGGGCATCACTGGCACAAATGAGAATACTGCTCTTGACATCAGGAATGTAGGCAGGATTATTATAGAGGGAGGCTATGATTCTTTGTGAGAAATGAGTTTCTTGTCTTGGTTGAAGTTTATTCTTCTGAATTGAGTATATGGTTTGTAACTACCTGAAAATTGGGAAGTCTATTTCCTACCCTGGGGAAATACTGACTTTGAATCTCTTTTCCTCTGTTCTCTCTACAAAAATTTTTAAAGAGATGTACCATTGTGAATGTTGCCTTGGTCATGATGAGTAATACTGGGTTTACTTCATGGCAAACCATAGCCCCTCAGTTTCCTAATAGTACTTTGTTTTTCTTAGTACAAGGGACAGGATATGGTGGAACAGGCCATAATTGCTGCTTTCAAGTTTGCTCAGGACTGCAGCTAACTGATTTTCTCTGATTCCCTTGGTTCTTTGGGTCATTTTGGGATTGGCTCTTTACGTGTTAGTGGCACTTGGCTTCCTCAAAATTGATGAAGTCAAATGAGACTGTTTGGAAGGCAGGCACTAATGAGAGGGATTGGACTGCATATTTAGAACCACTGTTGTTGTGCCAGTAAGCATTTTCCTCATTTCCTTTTCCTTGGAAAGGCTTTGTCCAGCTTCTTGTGCCGAGTGTTCTGAAGTAACCCTGTGTAAGACAGCTCAGTGGTCCTGTCCTGTTCTATCCAACTCTTTGGCTAACAAAGTGATGATGACAATGACAAGGGTGCATACAGCTGAGAAGGAAGCTGCCATCTATGTCTTAATCTGTCTGGTCTTCTCTGGTGTAGCATCAGAAATAAAGTGATTTATAAGCAACAGAAATATATTTCTCACAGCTCTCACAGCTGAGACCTAAGATCAAGGCTCTGGTAGATTTGGTGTCCATTGAGG
>NDGM011110516.1:0-11136 GCA_002564305.1 Octomys mimax | reverse complement strand
ACCAATTTGCTTTCTGTGAAAGCCTGAGAGAATGTTTTCTCTCCATGTGACTCTCCTTAGGTGTTCTATGATTGTTACAATTTAAAGGTGCCTGGTTGCCAGGAGACCTCTACCTTGCCACTATCCATGTTCTTAGGTTAACCCAAGGGACAGTAGAGGAGAGAGGGAAATCACCCTATAATGATAGTACCAATATTTGCAGCATGCACAATCCTACAGCAAACTAATTAAATCCATTGCTAATTCTGAACCAAGATTACATTTACCTTTTACCTCATGTGAGAGATCTGATATTTTGTTCTTTGTCTAAACTATTTTCCCTCAAGGGAAAGAGGGATGTGGGCCCTTTTGGTGTAATTTTTTTTTTGTCTGTGGAGAAATTGAAGATTTTGAAAATATTTCTGTCCCTTCCACTGTTTCTCTAATTTCAACTGGTCCAGATGTACATAAGTTTCTTGGCCCTGCATGTATGTCCCAGCCGAGTCACAGATCAGACGAGGGCTGGTCTACAGCTACTACTATCCTGGAGTTCAGGTCCACTCCTAGGGAGGTTGCTCCAACCTCCATGTCACGAGGTGCAGTTGTTTTCTCTACAACAGCCTGCAAGTCATGGAGTGCACAGTGAGGACAGGAAAGGGGAGGGGCGATTTTTGCTATTCTCACCTGCAATGCCTTCCTTACTTCACTTGCTATTGTTTCAGTGATTTCATGTGTGTGACTTCCAATTACTTCTATGTTGTTGTCTCCTGGACTGGTTCTGAGTGACCTCTAAGTCGCACATTGCGTTGTGTTCCTTCCTTTTGCAATCATCTCTTTCTGAAAGACTTTCTTATTTTGATGTCTGTAATTGTCCTTGTGATTTATTCATGGCAGGTAGATATATCATTACTATCAAGGCCATTCTAGGAAATTCTGTTGTTCAGGAATATCTTCTTTGTGTCACAGATTCTTGGCATGTTTTAGTCCTGAGACCTGCCTTCTCAATTAATTGAGAGTGGGATGCTGGTTTCCCTTTGGCTCTGTCCTTCATCTTTAGGTGAAGGGTTGTCATCAGGTTACTGCTCCAGCGCTTCCCAATAATTTCATCCAAGGGAGAACAAGTGATTAAAATAGATATGACATCCTAACTCCAGTAGTACCATTAGCAGTCATGATAGCATAAAGCACAGCCAGTTGTCGAGTCCCTGGCATTTCTCAAGGGGGCTGCATTTCCTGTGCTGTAAGGGCATAACCCAGTTACCAGGATTCCCCTGGCCAAGCTTGGTTTGAAGGGTTCTAAGTGCTTTCTGCAATGTTTGCCCTTCCAATCATGTAGGAGGATGAGCAATGTATCTGGCTTCCTCAACCCAAGCCAGGTGCTGAGCTCTTGTACCTTTTTAGTTCAGAAGGGGAGAACATCTCCCCATCCTGCAAATGTGCACAAGAGTCAAAACATCTGCTGATAACATTCCGAATGAGGCCATTTACAGAAATCCACAGGCAAGTTTTCACATGGGGTGGCACATATTTTCTGAATATCAGAAAGATGTGTGAGCCTCTGTGTTGGGTTGCTTTGGGTTAGGCGGTGTTCACAATAGCTAGGGTGATGACCTCGAGCTGTGTCCACTACAGATAATGGCACAGTAGAATTTGCCATGTGTGTTCCTGAATGGACCTATGTGTGACAAATATATGGGTCATGGTTTCAAGGGTTCCATGTCACCTGTGAGAAGATTTCCACCATTTTCATTTGATGTGAAGCCCAGATTCTGGACCAAACTACTCCTTTTAATGTAAATAGTAATTTGGGGTCCTGGGGACAGATGACTCCATTATGAGAGAGCTAGCTATTGCTACCAACTCTGGAGCTGACAGACAGGTCCACTTTGACATTTTGTTTTCCTTTTGGCTTCCTCTGACTTGTAGTATTTGAGTATTCTGCTTCCCCATTATTTGATTAATGGCTATTTTCAAATGGCTATTTGGGGCCCATGGAGTATCTAGGTGTTTTGATGTCTGTTTTATCTACTTTGTCAGTTTATGCCGAACCTTCAAGAGCCGTCTCTATCTCTGTCTGCCTCTCTCTCACTCTTCTGTCTCTCTGTCTCTGTCTCTGTCTCTCTCTCCGTCCTCCCTTCTGATAGATAGATACATAGATACATAGATAGATACATAGGTAGAGATATCCATGTCAACATAATGTAGCATATGCACATTCGATATGAGTACAGATGTCAACCTTTTTGTCCTCAGTCAGCAAATGGCCCTTGTCAAGGCTTTTACCCTGTCTCATTGCCTAGGATTCTGGGATAGGAGCCTGGGCCTCTCAAACAGAGTAAAGAATTTCCGTTGCATATCCTGCTTAATGGCTTCTTTCCTACACATAGATCCTTCCATCTGAAAGGAATCAACATGTGCCTTTCCAGGATGTCGTCAGTGAAATCTTTCATGACCAACCCCAAATTGTGCATTGTTTCCACAGTCTCATAGCAAGTTGCTCCTGCATCTACTGACAGCAAAAAAAACTGGGTTGAGGTATATACTGTCTGTGGAGTTGTGCTGATACTTTCACATAAAAGCTCCTGATATGGAGTTTCCTAGGATTTGACTGAGAGTGTTTTTGATTGTCATCCATTCAGATGATAATTAAGATTGTAACCCAAGTTTGGGCCTGTCCTAAACTCAGACTTTGAGTCCCTTGCATCAGCAAGGCAGCAGAAGCAATGGTCAAAAGACATGGAGGCAGTTGTTGGGATACATAAGCTAACTGTTTTGACAAGTATGCTGCTAAGGTTGTATTTTCCAAGCAATATTTTAAACCTCCCTCACTGCCTTCTATAGCATGACTTGTGTTAAGACCCTGTGGGCATTTCCTTTCTGTTCTTGAACAGACAGGAAGAAAGGGTCAGTTAAATATGGCAGTCTTAAGGCAGGAGCCTGAGTTACAACATCATTGGTTTGATCCAGTATTTTTTTCTGGTTTGTTACCCAGTGATGGGTCTGTTTCCATGCCCATTAGTGGTTTAGATAGGCATTTAGCCATAAGGGAGACATTTGATATCTAAATGTGACAGATGCCACAGTTTGTATAACTTTATATTTGGTGTTGGGTGGTTGGAAGTGGAGGTCAGAGACTGCCTTTTTGTGTTTAAGCAGATTTGGTGTTTTCCTTTTGTGACTGTGAATCCTAAATGTTTCACTTTCTGTTGACAGATTTGTGTCATTTTCTAGCCTTGTGAAGTAGGTGAAGAAGTTCGAGAGTTCTCTGGTAGCAGTTCTTGCATATCTGACCTGTGAAGAGGAGTTCATGTACATGTTGTAATAAGGTGAAATTACCACCCATATGAGGAAGGAACTGAGAGCCTTAGGCAGTGCCTCCTGGTTAAGTATTGGGGAGTTCTTCACTCTCTGAGGCAGCCTAGCCCAGGTGAGCAGTTCCTTATCTTGTACCAGGGTCCTCCCTTTGATATGCAAAGATGAGCTGGCTGACAAGTACAAGGCAGAGGCAGAAAGAAAGCATCCACTATGTGCAAGCAATAGTCCCCGCAGCACTTGCTGGAATCAGTGCGCTCACTGTGTAGGGATGTGTTAGATTCAGGAGTGTGGTTGATAGCTCAAAGTCTCCAAACATTCTATAATCATTAATCTCTGGCTTGTACACCAGCAAGAGACTAATGTTCCACAATGTCTGATATCTTGCTAAGGTTGTATTTTCCAAGCAATATTTTAAACCTCCCTCACTGCCTTCTATAGCTTCTTGGGGAGGAACTATTTATGGACAGAAATTGGTTTCACCTCGGCTTTGGTCCTATGTTCAGGGATATTTGATATACAGCCTACCCTGTGGGTTGTCATTGGCTTACACCCAGAATCTTATGTGCCAGCCCAGGCAGCTCTTGTAGTCCTGGCTTTTGTGACTTATCTGAGTAGATTTTGCACTGTTCTGCTTGTGGGCCTGTATGGCTTAACATCAATGGTCTTGGTAGAACCAGGCTTAAATTCACATTTCCTTTGGCCTAAAGCTAGTGTGGGCCTATAGATATTGGAGCTGAACCCTTTCCATCAGGGGAACTGGGCAGTGTGCAAGATTCCTGAATTCTCAGACCAGTACTGCACACCCTCCTGACTGAGACACCCACTCAAAGGAGGGCCAGTGTGTTTCCGATTTTTCATCCTCTAGAGGGTAACCTTTCTCCATAGTACCCTACCTAACCACTTTTGAAGTTTCTGAACTGGGGTGGTTTCAGAGTCTTCTCTCCCCATCTCTAGCCAGTAGAAGCACAAATCACTCTAAAGGCCCCTTTCATCATCCCCTTGGAGGGAGTTCTTTTAAGAGGAATCACCAGACCCCCACCAAATAATACAAACATTTATGGTAAAACTTTTGTACAGTATTGTTCTGCCACTCGGAAGCTTTCATATTTTTTCATTATCTCTCTTCTTTCCAGTTTAGCAGGACAAAACTGTTTGCATGCCAAATCCTCTGCTATCAATATTATATCTCTCACACCCACAGACTTCTTAATATTTTCTGTCTCCTACCTACTGCAAATCTCCTGGAAGAGACTTGGCATCAGCCACTTTGTTTTCAGAATGTCCCCATTTCATTCCTCCCAGCTTGTTACATGTTAAAGTCGCCTGGCTTCCCAGGATCCTCTAAGTTGCTTTGAATCAGAGTTCCAATCTTCATCAAAGGAGAGCAGAGGAGGAAGCGAGTTAACCCCACAATTGCCATATGAGAATGGACACTCCAACAGAAATGCTTTAAGGAAAACATAGACACATCAACTACGATTTACAACAAAATTACATTTTCCAGCTCGCTGAAATTTGTAAGCAGATACTATTTTCATTTTACAAGGCAGCTTCCATCAAGACAATGGGGATGTTGGTGCCTTTCTTCTGTTTCCTCTGCCATTGGGGAAATGGAAGTCACTAAACCTCTTTTCACTACATTAACCTTTTTTCTTAGCTGAGAAGCCACACGTGAACTGTGATCATGCACACTTGTGTAGGGCTAGACCTTAGAGTAGTGAGGTACTTAGGCACTGTTTTGATTCAAGTCCCCACCTGAACAAGATGCCCCCAACACCCTATGTCACATGGTGCTTTTTATGTAGAACAGCAGATGATAAGACAAGAGGGACACAGTGAGGACAGGGGACCATGGTGATAACAGCAAGAGAACCACGGGGAAGGCAGGAGAGGGACTTAGTGCCAATATTTCTTTCAAGGGCCTCTTCCAATGCCCAGGACTGTCCAGCAACTTTTAGATCCTGAATTTTCCAGCATGTCCCAATAGCCCCACATAGTAATGAGGAATCCTTTAACATAACTTCTTGGAAAACATTTTGGTTTTTTTGTGGAACCAGGGATTGAACGCAGGTTCTTGTGCTTACCAGGCAAGTGCTTCTTCTACTGAGCTATCTCTCCGGCCCCTTGGAAAACATTTTTTAAGGCTTTTTTTAAAAAATGTATTTCGTTGCCTCAGAGTTTCACCATGCAGTTCATACTCTTGTTGATCCTCCTGAATTCAGCCTCTCTAACACTGAGATTACAGGCGTGTGCCACCAGGACTGGACTCTGGCCTGCTCAGCCCATCCTGGGGCTGGGCCTGGCGTGGCATGTGGTGCTGGGAATCGAACCAGTCCCTGTGCTTTGCCTAAGCTTGCCTAAGCAGGCACTTTAGTCTACTCAGCTATCTTGCAGATCCATTTGAAAACATTTAAGATCCAATTCAGCGCAGAAAGATCTGAGAAAATAGTTTGCCCCTTGCGCCAACTGAGCACACAGAGCATAATGATGTGCATGAAACAGGCCCTCCTATACATCAGCTGTCTAGGAAGGATTTTCGATGGCCTACTAGGCTTCCAGTAGTGTGAGTGATGAATTTGTCCTATGTGTGAGTGACTGAGCACCACATTTTGCATTGGTGTAGACTGAGCCAAAAAGACAATATCTTCAAGTGAAGAACAAGCAACAACTCCCTTGGATATAAAGATGGTGGGGATTAAAGCTGTGACACAGGTGGAAGCAATTTACCTCAGCCCATATACATGCAAACCCCCAATCGTATTGCCTGATCCAGAGACAGAGCAGATCATTTTCCCCAGATAAGGGGTGGAAAGGAGATGAAGTACCATAGGGAAAGGAGAGACTTGTGAGCGGGCAATGGATATCTAGTTGAAGTGAGTGTTAGGACATTCAGTGATGACTTGGCATGGAGAGTATCTAGGTCTGAATCCCCCAGCAATGGCATGGGGAAGGACCAGCCTCAGAAATTGGTGTTGCCTGTGTCTGGAGTCCCTGGGGACTAGAAGCACATCCACAGCCATGGTGTTCCTTCCCTGCCCACTGTACTTGTGTCCACAGATGCTCCCCTCCAGGGATGGCTGGTGACAGCACTGACAACACTTTAGTCCTCTGAATATGTGTCAGAATGTCACCAGAAAAAATGTACTCATATGCATATTCTGTGAAGTAAGCATAATCCTATAGTAGATATGTCATACCATAGGGACTATGTTTACCTTTCAGATGATAAACAGTAAGTGCATGCATTTATGGGGTACCCTATGATGTTTTGATACAGGTTTGCATTGTAGACCCATTGAATTAAGATTGATACAGTGTTCCTCACCTCTCATACTCTTTTTGTGCAGTAACGTGAACACCTCTTCTTCCCTAAATCAGATTTTGTACTCTTGTGTTCTATTAATTGGTGTATATTTCATCCAGCCCTGTGTCAGTGATAGACCGTGATGTAGGAAGCCAATGCATCAGGAACAGAGAGTTGGATTATTGCAGCTATTTACTTAGCACTGCACAAAATGGCTATTTGACTATGTCTAGTGTGTTATCAAAATTAAAGATGGTAATTCACTGTAATCCATTCAATGTTTCTGTGAGTTCAAAATTCTGCTTGGAGAAATATGAGGCTCTTTTTTTTCATTGTAGAAAATGTTTATTTCCTAAAATTTTTATTTTGAAATTCTCATATTAACAAAAAACTGAAAAATAGAACATATGTTTTACCCAAAAGCATCAGTTGTTAATGTTGTGTCTCTTTAATTTTTTTCTCTTGTACAGGCACTACGTTTCTCCACACAATTTGAAAATAAATTGTAGATATTATAACACTTTATACTACTGCTGCGTATATCTTCTAAAAATAGTGATGTTTTACTATATAGCTATCATACCCTTATTATAGCAGATAATATCATCATTAATTAAACATGATGATCTAATATACAATACATGTTCAAATTTACCAGCTCATCCTAAAACTCTCAATCTATGTTTATAAACATTACTTTTGGTCATTTTGCTTTCCTATTATTACTATAGGATGATTTTCATGGTCTTTTTAGCTCTTCTAATTATTCTGGCTATTTTTTAGAATACTAGCATGATCTATGCACTTTTAAAATTTTTTTCTAATTGTCTTTCATAATTATATTTAAATTAAGCATTTTTTTGCAATAGTATTAGATAGACAATATCGGACTTCTTATATCATATGAGGAGTTGCTGCTAACTTTCTTATTGACTTTCTAATAGTTTGATCAGTTAAAGTGATGATTCAAATTTTCTCCTTTATAAGAGATATGATATCTGTGTGGGGATAATTTGAGACCATAAAATGATGTTTTGAAGCTTATACCTGGTTTAAATTTCCTTGTGCATGTGTTTATTATTGAGCACTACTTTTAATTACTCTCCATTATCGCACGTTGTAAGACATTTCAAATTACTTGTGAAGTACAGTGAAAACAATCTGTGTTATTTTCAACTCTCCCCTTTATAAAGCATTTGGGAAAATCATTATTAATTTTGCTTTCATAAAATGTCCATATGTCAGCTAGTCAATTTAATCAACAGCTTTTCCCATATAATCAATTTTCTTCATTTTGATATAATTCAAATAACAGCAACCTTTTCTTCTTTATTTGCATAAACATCCACATCAATGTGAGCTTACTGATGTATCAATTGGGTGATGAATAACATGGGAACAGAGAGACAAATGACAGTACAGATGCACTTGACCCAGAACAGCCTAGAGGAAGGAGACCCAGAGGGTGTGAGCACACGTGTCCTCAGGGGTTTGAGGATCCGGTCTCTCTGGGTAAGGATGGCATTCCGGGCCCCACTCCATTTCCCAGGCCCCTGTAGACGGTACTGGTATGGAGTGCAGGGCCCATAGAAAACCTCCTTGGCCAGCTTTGCATCCCAGAAGAAGAGAGAGAACAGATTGGGTTTTACGCCTAGCTCAGAAGCAATTTCATCCATGTAGTCGATGTATGGCACTCGACATGTATCTCTTGGGCTTTCCACAAATCTGGAATAAGAATGAATGAAAATATTAGAAGCCTCATGCCGCATCTTAGTCACTGTTTTCTTCTGAGTTTCCAATGGATTTTTTTTTTCTGCTGGTTCACTGACATCAATTATCTTCTGCTTATCAAATAATCTTACATGCACATGAGTTATGGCTTGTTATCTAGATGTCACCCCAAAGCTTCATATGGTCATAGATGGAGTTTTTCCTGAGGTGGCTGAATTTGGGTGTGTGGTGCTGAGATTAAGTGTGTGATACTGGGATTAAGTTTATGATGTTGGGATTAAAGTTATCCCTCTTTGGATGTGAGTGCTACCCTCCCAAGTGGGTAACCTGGGTGGAATATAATGGACAGAGAGAGGATAGCTGCTGTTTGCTGCTGCTGCTATTGCTGCTGTTACTGTTGCCTGCTTGTCCTGAAATAGACTATTTTTCCTCTGTGATGCCTCTCTGCCATGTCATGCTGTTTTGGAGCCAGATGACTATTGACTGAAACCTCTACAAACTAATAGCTGAAATAAACTTTTTCCATCTTTAACTTGGGTTTTTGGATATTTTGTCAGCAATGAGAAAAGTAACTAAGGCAACATGCCTTCACAAACTTCCTTGGGATACTACAAAGTCAAAAGGCAGCTGTGAAATCCTTACCTATCTGTAAAATTACCAAAGCAGCTATAGAAGTGACATGTATGGAATATGCTGAATAAATGAATGAATGAATGAATGAATGAATCAATGTGTGAAGTCTTCAATAGTTAAGCCCCTTCCAGACACAGGGTCCAGTTTCATTATGTAAATTATATAGTGGGCAATATATGAGTTGACTAGAAGAGTCTTAAATTGCCTTTCTCACTTCATGGTTCCAAGCTACATGAAATAGTTTCTTCATGTGCTAATTTTGGATATAACTGTGCTTTTGAATACTCTTTAACTGTCATAAATTGTTCTGCAAAGTTGGAAATTTAATGACTGTACTAAATCACTTTTGGATGAATGAAAACAAAACTGGAATTACAGACTATTTAAAAAATATCAGGCCAGGTGCAGCAGTGTGAGCCTAGTCTCAGAATGGACTCTGAATCAGGTAGGTACTTTTTTTTTTTTTTTCCAGTACTGAGGATTGAACTCAGGACCCTACACTTGACAGGCAGGCGCTTACTCTACTGAGCTATCTCCCTCGCCCAGAGGAACTGTGAATTGGCATCTACAATTTCATCATATATATATATTTTAGGGAAGGGTCTACAGGGTGTTCAGGGTCTCACTATTAGACCGGACTCATAGTGATCCGCCTGTTTACAGCCTCCGAAGGGCTGGGATTATAGGCGCATGTCATCACTCCAGCTCAACTGCTATCTCAGCGCACCCGGGGGCGGGGCTGGCACAGCAGGCCCGGGGATCGAACCCCTGGCTCCTGCACCCACTTGCAGGGGCTTTAATCCACTGAGCTATTTGGTTGGCCCATTTGACGCTGAATCAAAAGGACTGCCAGAATCTGAGTTCAAAACAAGCCAGGGCAGCATAGTAAGCTCTTGCTTCAGATAACAGCAACCATAAAAGCAATCATAACAAACAACAACAGATCATATCAAATTAAATAAAAAAAAAAAGAGCAAAATCTCTAAAACTGCTGGGAGATTAGTTATTATTGAAGAAAAATATCATAAAATGTGAATGAGCCAAGTAGCCAAATGAAAAAACTAAAAAGAAGCACAAAATTAGGATAAAAAGTGATTATAAAGTACTAGTTAGGGTTAAATACTAAACTCATGAAATCAGGAAAAGACAAGTTGAGAGCTCAATATTAAGCTGGCTATTTGAAAATGTAAAATAAACAATGAAATAGTCAAATCTCTTAAGCCACATAAAAAGAAAGCATAAACTCTATACCAAAACAAATCAGAAAGGGATATTGAAGAGATGTATGAAAGTTCAAAATGAGACAATATTGTGTATGCTTAAAATTTGCAAAATTAAGGGCTGGGGAGATGGCTCAGTGGAATAAGAGCTTCCCTGGCAAGTGCAAGGGCCTGAGTGCAATCTCGGGTTTTGAAAAAAAAAAAAAAAAAGAAAAGAAAAAGCAAAATTAGAGGAACATGTTAATTTTTCAGTAAAGTGTATTTTTATACTTGACATAAGAATGCAAGTAAACCAAACCAACAATGCTGGAAACAAAGAAAAATGTATTGAGTTATTTCTAAAATAAATATTTCTCTCCATACTTATATTAATTATTTTACATTGTTAACAAACATGAAATCCTACATAAGTCAATGTAAGGTTTGTTTGAGTATTAAAAAGCACTAATTATTTTCCATTCTTTGTATAAGGCTGGCATATGCTTGACAACACAGTATAATGAAAATAAAATAAAAAGGAGCAAGGAAGAAAAAGTCACCGGCAAATTCCATTTATGAATATAGTTGCAAAATCTATAAATGTAACTGTACAAAATGGAATTAAACAGCATTTTAAAAATCATCAGAGACAGTGATCAAATAATGTTTACTTATGGGCCTTAAGAAATGTTTATCTTTTTTTTTTTTTTTTTTTTGCATTTTAGGGAAGGATCTACAGAGTGTTCAAGGTCTTACTACTACATCGGACTCATAGTGATCCGCCTGTTTACAGACCCCCACAAGAGCTGGGATTACAGGCACGCGCCACCATGCCCAGTCTTAATTGCTGTCTCAGCGTGCCCCAGGGGTGGGGCCGGCACAGCAGGCCCAGGAATGAATCCCCTAGCCCCTGTTCCTGCTAGCAGCCCTTTAATCCACTGAGCTATTTGGCCGGCCCTCTCTACTGTTTAAGAT
>NDGM011110512.1:0-10742 GCA_002564305.1 Octomys mimax | reverse complement strand
CAGGAAGCTCTCCGCACACTCACCGGAGCTTGGGTGGGGGTGGGTCTGGGGTACCTGGAACTCTGAAGAAAATCTTGATGTTTCTTGATGTGACATTTACTTTTGAAGAAAAGCCTTTGATTTCTGATTTATATGGCTTTTTTAGACTAAATAGTTGCTGAGTTTACCTATAATTTTTGCTTGATTTCTTTGATGGTTATGAGATGTCTTATTTTAAAGGTAAAACTGTACATCCACTGTGAACTTTAAAGCTTTCACTGAAATGTGAATTCATAAAATAGTGTGAAATGTATTTTAGATAAAATATAGTTTTTATGCAGACTACTACAGCCTTTTGTAAACACATGACTGCTTCAACCAATTACAAGATGATAAATGTGGCTGCTCCTAGATCTTATAGGACAGATTTTTCAGGGACAGTTTAGCCTGATAATCTCTCTCTTTGATCTTGGAAGGAAATTTTAAGCCTTTACTTCCCAAGTTTCCTTTCTTGTTTGATCCTCCACTTAGTTCGTGAGATTTGCCACATTTGTTTCCCAGACTGAGGGTGATGACTCTTGGTTACATTATCTCATTAATTTACCATGAACATATGAGTAGAAAATCTTCATGTTAATGTGTTATTCAAAACTTTTTCTATCACTTGACAATTTCTTTTGAGGCATGTATTTGCTAAAGATTGAAGAAAGGGAAAGAGACTGAAAATATTTTAGCCAACCTTTTACTCTCATGTTGAGATCATAAAAATGAGCATCTGTCTATAAAATATCAAATATAGGAAATCATATTCAATGAGGAATACATAGCCCCATCTCTGGGGCAGATGAGACTTTGGAATTTCACTGGACCAGGAAGTCACACTTAAGGGTGAAGTCCACACCAGTGTATCCTGAAAATAGATTTCCATTTTAGGGGTGCAGGAAACTTGTCCTGAGCCCTAGTGGAAAGAATCAACTGCTGGATGACACTAGAAAAAGTTATTACCATAAACACAACAGTTGTGGAATCCAAAACACATTTAATTTAATGGAAGGTTCCTAAAATTCTCTTTAACCCCTTTTTCAAAACTGAAGGGTATAAATTTAATCTGCCTAATGATATGGTTCCCCTCTTCAGCGGCTGGGGTCATACCCTAGGCTGTGGAGCTCAAATGCATAATCACGTGCTATTTAACTGTATCCACTGGACTTGGTAACATCGATAATCTTGAGCCAAGTGATCTATTTATCTCTCTTTTACTTCCTCACTTGCTCAAATAAACCCAACCTCCTGGCTGTCTCTCTCTCCTCCTAGGTCTGGTTCTTATCATGTATTTGTGCAGAGGATGAAAGAAATCCACATATGTACATATGCTAACCCATGTTTTTTGGCTACTAGGTTTTAGCTGTGGGTCAAACACAACAATTTTAACTGTCAGTTTTATGAGCGTATTGCAGATATTGAGACATGGAAATCTTTGGAGTATATTTGAGCAAAACCTAGGCTTGTCCAGTTGCTAAGGGAGGCTGTCCAGTTAATTGCACAGAGGGCACAAAATGTCTCAGAGACTTTTTGCCTTAGGGCCTGAAGGCAAGATTTTTCTTGGCCATTACTTTCCTCTCTCTTTCCCTGGAGATGATAGATCTCTTTTTTTATGCTGGAATTTGAGATTAAAAACAAAATTAGAAAGTAAGCTCTGAATAATATAGTTTGATTTCCTCTCTTACTCTCCTTCAAAATGTTAAAAAGCAGTCATTCAGGTTCTTTGATTATAGGTCTAATTCTCTGCTTGGCAGTGTATTTGGAATCAATCATAGACCTCGTCCCTCAAGGCATGTATGCTGATGACTGCAGGTCCTGCCATGGAATGCTCTTGATTTTGATTGGCTTTCTTCTCTTGAGATATTTATGGTTTAGCTCTTGTGCCACACATAGACACACACTTCTATCACTTCCTCACTGTCCTGCCTCTGAGAAATCCCACTTTTTGTGACCATTTAGGAGAAGCTTACCCTCACTTATCTCTGGGCCACATTATAAAATCCTTGTCTAGATTTCATCCTCAACTCTCAAAGAGTAAATGTAGATGTTTTAGTAAAATTTATTAGTCTTCCTATACCTTGGATGAACTGTAACTGTAAATTGATTCCTCTCACTTTTTCCTCTTTTCAGAGTACTTAACTACAGGGCAGACAGAGAGGATTTTATAGCAAAAACAAGTTCATTGATAGAATACAATATCTTCCCGGGGAACCTTGTGAGATTAATAAAATTTCTAAACAGAAGGCACTATTGAAATATAGCCACAATCCTAATCCGCACAAAGCTGTGTATACCTTGAACTTTTGGTCAGGCTGTCCAGCATTCTTTGAGATAAGCTAACTTAGGTTCTGATAAAGGAAAGCCTACATCTGAGTATGGTTCAAGGGTTAGAGAATCTCCAAGAAGAAGGCCAGGACACACACTAACCCAGTTATAGCCACTTCCTTATGACTCCAGTTTGCTACTGCTGGCACTGGATAGGGGAAATCAAAAAATATTTTCACTGGGGAAAAATCAAGAAACATAGATGGGGATGTCTTCTTTCTTCTTGTTGCATTTCTAAATGAGAAGAAACTGGCATAGTTAGGCATCTGCAGCAGGGAAGATTGGAGCCTTGGCAGGCCTTCTTCCATCTTGGAAAATGCAAATGTTAGATTCTGAGCTCCAAAAAGTGTCACCTAGTTTTTTTCTACCCAAAATGTATCCTAAACAACTTCCTGGAAATAGCTAAAATTACCTTTAGCTGTTAATACCCTTCAAAGGAATATTTACTTATGACTATTGAGATAGCAGTTCTGGCTACTAATTGTGATCAACAAACTAAGGCTACCAAAGCAAAAACAAGAATTATCTTCCAATATAATTGTGTCAAACTAAAGTTCCTTCATAAAAGATCTTTGCTTTCACGGGGAGAGGTAGTTTTTTCTTCTGGAGGCTTGTTACAAGAGATAACTACTAAGGGAGGATTTATGAGAAAAATTTGGACAAGTCCCTTCATACCTACATGTCAATATGTTTATTGTAATTCAACATTGCAACCAATATATCTGACAGTGCATTTTGCTTTACAAATAATTAATCTCCATGTATATTTGTCCATGTGTATGTTTAATATATATTAATTACTGGTTAAAACATCTGCAGCTGCTTCATTTATGAAAATATTTCCTTGAGCTCAATTTTTTAAAATTTTTCTTTATCTGTTTTTGATATTTCTATGGAATATCATTTGAATATGCTTTCTGAGTTGTTAAAATCATATTAAACATTACCTTATAAAGACTGAAAGCCTCAAGGCTTTACATACCTTGAAGTTTGGTAAAATAAAGTTAAATATGTTCTAGGTTAATATCTATGTTTGCTTTAACATGTTTGTATCCAGATTGTTTGGTAACCAATATTAAATATTTAGTAAATACAATGTCTATTCTTCTTTGTATATAGTAGTTTAAGTGTTTTCCTTGTTAAATACACTAAGTATAGGTTCAACTTTTTAGGTTCTCATGAGTCATCTAAAGTAATTGCCAAGCAATGTTTATCTTGGCTAAAATTAAAAGTTTAAGCTTTCTATATCTAAAGCAATAAGGATTTCTTAACATATTGAAATGTTTAGAGGAAATTGTTCTATACTTTACCAAAATAGTTATCTTATGATATTGTCATTATGCTTTTGGTTACTAAAGGGTGAGGTAAATGTTAGATTATTTAACTATTATCCTGGAAAATGTTTTCAATAATCAAACCAAGATTGGCTAAATAAGCAAGTATTATTTTAGGTTGTAACATAACATACATTTGGATATATGTATGTATGTATGTATATGTATACATATATATGTGTACATCTAAAAGGGAGCTATTCTGCAAGTGTAAGCTTTAAAGATAAATTTATAGGGATAACTATATAAGTTTAATACAAAGTAAATAATTGATTTCTTTTATATACTGTTTCTAAACAAACATTGCATGAATGAGATGCAGTTGTATATGCAATAAGAAGTATATTTGTAATAATTTTCTAAATTTGTCAGCATTGTAAAGTTGTCCTTAGTTCTTGTCAGTATAGATATACCTCACAAAACTTGTTAAAAGTGTCTAAAATATATGTTAAATTAAAAAAAATAGAGAGAGAGAGCTGTATAACCAAGTATTGTTAACCTTGTGGTATAATATATGGTATATTTATGTTTCCAAGTAAACAGACCTTCAAAAATGTGAAGCTATGAAAACATAGCACCATATTGGTAATTTTCATATTAAAAATTTTCATATTAAATCTGTTTATGATAATTTTTTTAGACTTAAACATCTGGCATTCCTTTACTTCCATTGTAGCTATTTTTGATCATATGTACATGTCAATTGAGCATGAGACAGCCAGCCAGATGATGTGGATATTTTTATAGAGTTTTGTTTATGTGATTTAAAGTAATAATGTTGTAACAGTCATACCCATCTAAACTCCATGCAGTCCAGAAAATGTTATGCTAATGATTAGCTATTAGATATTATGCCATTTTTGTAAAGTACATCTATAAACAAGTATATTCTACTTCAATATTTCTTTGATAAACAATAGTTGAAAGAACAAATTTGGTAATATTTTCTTTTATTATTTAATGTCTTGTGATTAAATAAATATAGCTGACTAAAATAGGCATTAAAAGATATCTGAGATAATAATGCCATCATTAATGATATGCTAAAATACCATGTGGCCCTTGACCTTATTAGAGATGGGACATCTCCTCCCATCTACTAAGGATAAAACTAAAACCACTAAGACTAAAGACAACACTAATATTATTGTTAGCAATGAAGGTTAGTGATGTCACCCATGTACCCTTTCTACCATTAGATCCATATTACCTAAGGCACTCTGTTTGAAGTCTTATTGGTTGATCATAATTTTGGCCCACAAGGTACCCACCTCATGATTTTGCTCTATGAACTTCCTTTGAAAGGTGAGCTCTTTGGAAACCCATTTGGGAGCCCTCCTGTCTCTCACACACTATCCTCTTCCTGTTCCTATTCCCCATTTCTTCTCTTCAATAAATTTTCTTACTCTGAACCTCTGTTGTTCCTTAGAACTTGTTCTTTAACTTTGGAACACATGATCTCAGTGTATTTGACATGTACCATTGGGTGGAAGGTCTGTGGTATGTGATAAGCTGGAGCATAGAACTTCACTATATTGCTTAGTTTCCAGGTCAATGTGCAACAATTTTCCTATGTTGGTAAAGTTGAAAAGAATTAGTTGTCCCAAACTTATCCTGTTCTGAAATGCAATAAATGTATGAGTAAATGAATTCAGAAAAAAAGTCATTGCTTATCTTTGATTATTTTCAAATGTAATCACATATCATTTTTTTACTGTCCATATTATAGATATCTAAATTTGGTAGAAATTTATAGACAGACAGACACTGCTAGTGCTTCAAGGGAGTCAGTACAGAATGTGAAAACACATCAAAACTGTAGTTCGGCCAGCCAAATAGCTCAGCAGATTAAAGTGCCTGCTTAGGCAGACCCAGTGGCTGGGAGTTTGATCCTTTGGCCTGCTGTGTCAGCACCATCCCTGGGGTGTGCTAAAATAGAGATTGAGACTGACTATCGTAGTATGCACCTGTAATCCTAGCACTTGGGACACTGTAAAACAGGAGGATCACTACCAGTCCTATCTATTAAGTGAGACCCTGTACACCTTGTGTACCCTGTCTTAAATACAAAAAAAAAATCTGAAGAAGAGAAAATCACAAGATTAAGGTAGCCATGGCCAGATTTACATACTTCTCTAAAGGATTAATGAAATCTTGAGATTATACAGTAATTGAAACCACTATTTGGGGATTTCCCATGGAAATAGACTATGATCACTCTAGGATTGAGCCATGTTCTCCCATACACTAAGATTAAGATTACTAAAACTAAAAAGAAGACTAAGACTACAGATTTTTGACCAATGATGATGATAACATCCATATGCTTTTGCTAAATTCTCCATTTCTAGGAAGACAGTTTGCAATGTGTTAATTATTGGAACTGTCCTACCAATTTGATTTAAAACTGTCTCATTGCTATTTATTTCTCAATAAAATTATGGAAAAAAGAAAATAAAGAGAATAATAATAATAACAATCATAATCATGAGGAGGAGGAGGAAGAGGAAGAGGACAAGACAAAACTTGCACAGACTACTGTTGAAAAGATGGCATGAACCTCAGGTCAGTACAGGCAGAAATTTTGTGTTTTGTTTATTGCTATAGCCCAAATCACTAAGTCACTGTCTGGGAGGTGACAGATGCCTTGATAAATAAAATGTGAAAGAGGAAAAAAAAATTCTCCATTTCACTATTGGATCAATATTACCTAAGTGGCTATACCTGTAATCATGGATTAATTATACTTTGATTGGTATTGTATCCACCTCCTGACTTTGCCTGGTAGAACATTCTTTGGAGTAATAACCTCAGCCACAAGCCACTTGGAACACCTCCTGTCTCCTTTTTCTCATTCTTATTCCCCAGGCCCTTTGTTGTGCTTCTCATTTGTTCAAGCTCCCACATTCCCCTCGTAAATCCTGTCTCTCTCAATAAATACTTCCCTCAGTTTGACACCAATGTTCTTTTTAGGAATCCATTTTTGATTTGGAGGTACATGAACCTGCAAATCAGGTTGAATATTATATCTCTCCTATATCAATATTATATGATTTATTTAGTAATAACTTTATCAGGGAATGGAAAACCTACTTAAGGGTCTACTAAACCATTTTTTAATTATTTGATGGTATTACTGATTTCAGTGTTTTCTTTTATTGTAATGTATTTGTTACAAGGTTTCACTATGCAGCTTGGACTCATAGTGATCCTCCTGTTTTCGTTCTCCCAGCGCTGGGATCACAGATGTGCACCACCACACCTGGACTCCATCACTGGCTCAGTGCACCTGGAGGTGTGGCCAGTGAGGCATGTGGTATTGGGAATCAAACTCCAGTCCCTGAGCCTGCCTAAGCAGACATTTAGTCCTCTGAGCTATCTCACTAGCCCTTATTTTTTAAAAATGAATTATCTGGGAAAATTCAAAAGTTGTCAATTACTCATTCATAAAAATAGGATAAACTAGGACTTGTGATTTAAAAGGGATATTTGGGCAAACTGCAAGAAATTTGAAAAAATTAATGATTTGTTATTCTCTTATGTTTATCAAAGGAGATTAAGTCACCATATGCAATCAGAAATTGAATGCGATGTGGGATACTAAGAGTTATCTGAAATTAGGATTTGTCTCAATGAATGAAGTATTCTTTAACATTCATAGATACGCAAATGAGACATGATACTCTGACAGTCAGTGTTTTATCACTAGAAATATTCAAGTTGAAGACAGATACACATCTATTAGTGATAATGTGAAGGAGATCCCTAATTTTGGTAGAAATAAATACCCTTCTGCATCAATTGATGAGATTTCATTATCTACAAGGTACAGTAGTAATGTGCATTGGTATCCCACTGCAATGTAATTTACATAAATTCAGTAAAAGTTACTCAACTATGGTTTCACAATAAAAACTAATGAAGCAGTCGAATGAACTTATTGTCATGTGTATTGCTTATGGAATCATCCTATCACATAGAAAATCAAGGACAGGAAAAGGGCACGGAGCTACTGCTAAAAGCAGCAGCAGGATGATGAAGGAATACTGGCAGTTGAATCATGAAATATGTGATGGCAATAGTTTTACTACACGACATGATTCAATTTTTATGACTTCTTCTTAGTTTCAATATACTGTCTTCATTATTTTTGTCAAAATTACTTATTTAGTACCCGCAGGTCTGTGTTACTCTACTACGTGGTGAATGAAGAGTGAAGAATATTCTATGCTCCTCTAGTCTCTCTGCCAGGTATTGCTTTATGATTTTCACATAGAATATATGAAAATTTAAAGTTTTCTCACATTCCTCAACATAGATATTTAAAAATTTAATCCTTTGTTACTTAATTTTGGTTTTCTGCACATAATATGTCTTGGAATTAAGAAATCTTGAAAAATATTTGTATATTTTGGCTTATTTAAAATATTATTAATCATACAAGTTGACTAAAATCCTTAAGTTCAATATGTTTTAATATATTTATTTTCTTGGGTATACTACATCAGTTTGTCTATAAAATAATTATTGCATGACTCACCTGTCACCCCAAAACATGGATGTCTATGAATCCTCTACTATAGCGTTATACAGCACTTGGTCTCAGAATCATTATATGGGTACTCTTAAGTCTTTTCTTAAAAACTCATAGAATTTAGATTTTATGTTATAAGCTCATAGAAATGGCATTCATATACATAAAAGTATATGTTTAAACACAAATAAAATGGCTACATGACAATATTTTGAATAATTGATTAAATGGAAGCTACTTAAATCATTTTGAGATTTTTATACAATACAATGTGTATTGTATATTTTCCTATGTTTCTATCATTGACAAAAATAAGTGATTGTGGCTAAATATTTAAAGAAAAATTTTCTAATCAACTTTATCAAGGGCCAGCCAGATAGCTCAGTGGACTAAAGCACCTGCTTAGGCAGACACAGGGACTGGGATTCAATCCCCAGAATGCTGGGCTGGCCCCACTCCTGGGACAAGCTGAGATGGTGATTGAGACTGGGCGTGGTGGTACATGCCTGTAATCCCAGTGCTTGGAAGGTTGAAAAGAGGAGGATGGCTATGAGGCTGATCTATGTTGTGCGACCCTGTAGACCCTGTGCTAAAGTACATAAAAAAGAATGTATTCTAGTATACTTTATCAATATCCTTTTGCTATCTCTTGTACTTTGTTCCTTACTGAAATGTGAGAGAGGCAGAAGCACATTTTCATACATGGTGAATTTCTGACATTATTTGTCATTGTAATTATGCTCAAAATTTCTCAGAAATCTGATTATGTAAAATGAAATAATTATACTTGCTTTTATATCTCAGTGAAGTAAATAAACTTTAACTTCTCCACAGCCATAAAAGGTTTTCTCCCATCCATGAACAGAGATACACTTTAAAAAAAAAACTAATTGTTCTTCCATTTCTTTTTCATTTTTTCTTCCCTTTTAATAACAAACCAGCTAAAATAAAACAATGGCAGCAGAAAAGCTTCATAATCATAAATGAAATTTTCTCCTCATACCTTCTCTAGAACTCACTGGTAATCTTCTGTTCATTTTCTGAGTTTTAAAGAGTGATTTCCAGCTGGTGTTCATCTTCCTTCCCTTACTCCTTCTCATGCTCTTCTTTCAGGTTTCTGCAATCTAATTTTTGCTCTTAGCTCCACACGCAACACCCTCAGTGAGGACCATAATTTTTTCATGGTTCAGAATGATCAAAAGTTGACATTCATCTCTCTGAGTTGATCTTATTTTGTTTCTCAACATTTATTTCCACATATTTTTTAAAATTTCAGTTGTGGTCTTATCCTTAACCTTTTTATTTTCTCAAAATAACATTATCAGGATGATTTCAAATACCTGATCAGAAATCTCCTATGGCAACTTGCAATAAAAAATTTTGAAAGTGGGTTTGTCCAGTGCCATTTTCTCTTAACTTCAAATGAACTTTAGTGAGTTAAAGAAGAGAGAAAATGTCTTTCCCTTAATGTCAAAACAATGCAGTTTATGTCTTTATAACAAGTACATATAATTTTATTTGTTCTTTATTATTTCATTTTCATAATACACTATTAAAACTCATAGAAGTTTGAAATTTTTCTAACTTAAGCATTATATAACTGTAATTTGTAGTTTCAAATGTTACTCTATTGATATGTACAAATGGTATACATTAGTGATCAGCAGACTATTTTGATACATGTGTACAGTATGCAGTGATCAAATCCAACCTCACTTTTCTGTCTCTGTCCCATGTACTACATAGCTCTTTCATGATCAATTTTAGCTTCAAATTGATGTCCTTTCACTTTGACATGTGATAGAAACATACAAAACTTGTCTATGATCACCTTATTTTCTTCAATATAATGCCTTTCCATTCCACCAAATTGATATAAGTAAAGTAGTACATTCTTATTTATAGCTGAGTAATACTCCATGTTCAAGTTCAACGGAAAATAGTGCCTTCGTTTTTCTTTTCTTTTCTTTTTTTTTTTTTTTTTTTTTTGTTTATTTCCTTCCATGACACTAAATATTCCTAAAATCTCTGAAGGCCATAGGAGATTTTTAGGCATTTCACGGTATTCGTTATTTAGTTAAAAATATATCATTTTAAATACAGACCTGACACAGAGGAAATATGAGAGATGGTGCTACAAGACAGATGCCGAGGGGATAAGCAGCATCCTCTTTCAGGTCATGAGGATGCAAGCCTGCTTCACTAAGTAGCTATGGATGAGCAGGAGTGGGGAGAACACCTAACACCTCAGGGATCCACTAGGGGGATCCCCTCATTGCTGTTTTCCACATGAGGAACCTTGTAGCAACTGGTTGAGGCTCTCTAGTTTAATAAAAATCATGCAAGTAGTCTTATGAAGACTCCTACTGTTAATAGGGACTTTCTCAGCTTATTTTCATTTAAGTTTCCAGTTTTAAAAAAATGTTAAGGTAATTTTTCAGCTTCCCCAAATCCTAATTCTTGTCGATTTCATTAGTGTTGAACCAATGCTTTCTCATGTCTCAATCTTTGTATATGCATTCTTTTCA
>NDGM011110492.1:0-10441 GCA_002564305.1 Octomys mimax | reverse complement strand
ATTCAGTCTTCTGTATCCTTTTGTTTCCCACACAATGATTCAACCCTTAAACAAAACACTTGAACAAATGTTGTGACTAATATGTATTACATAATTAGCCGTAGGATGTTTCTGTGTGAAAATATACAAACTATTTGTCATTATTCCATAAAGTACAGTATAATCATAAACATAGCATTTATGTTGTATTAGGTATTTTAGGTAATCTAGAGATGATTGAAAGTATGGAGGCAGATGTGCACAGGATACATGCAACTACAATGACTTTGTGTATGAAGGACTTAGGCATCCAAAGGTTTTGGTAATGTGGAAGCCTAAAAACCAATACTTCATGGATATTGAGGGACAACAGTATCAATCCCTAATTCTTTTGTATGTACTTGAGAAAGTTAAAAAGTATGATAAAGGTGATATAGTAGGGAATTGTTGCCTGGAATTTAAATTGTTTAGCTTGCCTCTAAGTCAGCATAATATGAAATAGCACATTAAGAATTTTTTTATTACCTGGAAAATTCACATGCATGAAATTTCAACTTCATCTGACTTTGTTATTAACCCTGGTGTGGTTTATTTTCATTTGAGTTAAGAATGTTTCTAAAGTACAGAAAAAAATCCCTAGAGGAGATATAGATATTAACAGGAAATTGTCAGGAGGATCAAGATATATGGGGCTAAAGAGACGACAAAAGACAGAGGAAGCTGGGTAATGTGGCAGCCTACAGAAGGAAGCTGGGTAATGTGGCAGCCTACAGAACCAGCGACTCAAGAGGCAGCAGGTTCATTTGAACCCAAAGAGTTGCTGACCAGCCCAAACAACACAGGAAGACTCCATCTCAGAAAACAAAACAAGCAAGCCTGGGAAAATAGGGTAGAGCTGAATCAAAGGATGGTGGAAGGAAATCCATAAAGAAAGGTGTGGAGTCCCACGTGACTGGGATGAGGAGAATTGCATCATAGAGTGGATTAAAGTCAGCTTATTTGGGATTTACTTTGATGTTAATGAACCAAATCTTTTTAAGTATTTTTTTCAGAACAAAAGACTCTCATTTTTTCATGCCATTCTAACTCATCCTTGCGACTAAAATATATTTTCAACTTAAAAAAATAATACTTGCAGACTGTTCTAGTCCAAGCTTTAGGTATAAAACTGTTGCCATGTATAAATTAGTAACCATTCCCTTAATACTGTGGTTTTCATTAGCCAGCCCCCAACTACTCAGCCATGTACCTCAACACTCTCTCCCCAACAACTGCAGCTATTTTCAACAGGAAAGGACAGCATGCCCTAGAGCTCTACTATTACCTAAAGTTTCATTATATCATGAAAAAAAATATGAATTAGAAAGCATATTTAGGGCTGGACAGACAACTCAGTGGACTAAATCACCTGCTTAGGCAAAGTACAGGGACCCAGGTTCAATCCCTGGAGTGCCGTGCCTGCCCCACCCCTGGGATGCACTGAGACTCCGATTGAGACTAAGCATGGTAGTGTGCACCTGTAATCCCAACCCTTGGGAGGCTGAAAACAGGAGGATCACTACAATTCCAATCTGTGTAGTGAGAGCCTGTGGGCCCTGTACTAAATACATAAAAAAGAAACATATTTATCTGCATCCATATAATAGTATCATACTTTTCTTATACCTATAGCATGAAGACTATCATAGCTAATGGTTTGTTTCAGCCACAAAGTAGAAGAGAGTGAAATCAGTTAAATAAAACTGAGGTCTGACTCAGAACACTTTCCATTTGTATTTTCCTATGCTGTCCACAGTAAATAATAATCTGTGTGCCTAATTCTTTCTCCAGTTTAAAAAGAATCTGTCCTTCATGTTTCTCATAATACTTACCATCAAGTCATCAACAGAATGAAACTGATACACTTCATC
Organism: Octomys mimax; assembly: GCA_002564305.1. Taxonomy (NCBI): domain Eukaryota; kingdom Metazoa; phylum Chordata; class Mammalia; order Rodentia; family Octodontidae; genus Octomys; species Octomys mimax. Next base: position 8,552 of record NDGM011110492.1, on the reverse strand, counting down.
AGGGTGTATATATACATTGAAATTCATAATATTCTGAACAAGGAGACTGAAAAGAAAAAAAAACAGAAAATAAAAAGCCAGTAATTATGGACAGGAAGAATCAACATAGTAAAAATGGCCATACTCTCAAAATTATTATACAGATATAATGTAATCTCAATCAAAATTCCATTAATATACCTTACAGAACTAGAAAAACACATTCTTAAAATTCATTTGTAACCAAAAGAGAACTGAATACCAAAAGCAATTCTGGGCAACAAAGACAAGGCAAGAGGCATTGTAATGCCTGACTTGAAATTATACTACAAAGATACTGTGACAAAATCAGCATAATACTAGTCCAAATTAAAAGAGACCTGAGAATCAGTGGAACAGATTAGGAGATGCCGGCACAACTCTAAACACACACAGGGACCTTATCCTTGACAAAAGAACCAAGCATATGCACTGGAAGAAAGATAGTCTCTTTAATAAACAGTGCTAGAAAAATTGGCTTTCTACCTGCCAGTGACTAAAACTAGAGCCCTATCTATCACCATGCACTAAACTAACATTCATCAAAATGAATCAGATTTAAATATCAAAACAGACACTGAATCTACTAAAAGAGAAAGCATGTAGAAATCTTAAAGACATTGGAATAGACTGAGACTTAAATAAAACACATATTACATGGGAAATACTCCTAAGAATCAACAATTGGATATCACTTAAAAAAATAACTTTTGCACATCAAAATCAATCACTGACAGAGTAAAAGCACAACCCATAGACTTGGAAAAATCTTGACCCAACAGTCCCTCAGACAAACAATTTATGTCTAGAACCTTACTTAATGATCCAGGTCCAAAACAGGGAATCCAATCCAACAATGGGCATCTGAGATCTCAAATAAAGAAAGACAAATGGAAGATAAATATATTTTTAAAAATTTCAATATCATTGGTTATTTGAGAAGTATAAATTTAAATAACACAACACTGAGGCTCGATCTCACCTCAGAAAGAATAGCTGTCATCAAGAAATCTATCAATAACAAATGCTGGAGGGGCTGTGGGGAATAAGGAACCCTTCTCCACCATTGGTGGCAGGGTAGTCTGGTATAACCACAATAGAAATCAGTCTGGAGCTTCTCAAAAACCTAGGTTTAGACATCCTGTTCTACTCAGCTACTCCCCTCCTGGTTATTTTCCCAGAAGAATTAAGACATCATACCACGGAGATGTATCTTTACCCACTCTTATAGCAGTACAATTTGTCATAACTAAATCCTAAAAACAACCCAAATGCCCATTTCTCCAGGAATGGATAAAAAAGATGTGACATTTTATACAATGGAGTACTACCCAACTATCAAGAATGATAAACTTGAGACTTCTATAGATAAGCGGATATACCTTGAGACCATACCACTAAGTGAAATAAATCAGTCTTGCACATATAAGCATCATACTGTCTTCCCAATGTAAGAAGCTGAAAGAGTAAAGAAGATACAAAAGATAAAATAGATGTTGGGAAATTGGAAGAAACTGTACAAAAAGAAACTTAGAGCAGGGAAAAGAGAAAAGATGGAAGGGGAAAGGGAAAAATGTGTGGATAGATAGATACATAGATACATAGATAGATAGATATAGATATAGATATAGATAGATATAGATATATGCAAAAGACAGTTAAGATAGCTATACTATTAATTTGTATTAGTTAATTAAGAAAAAGTTTTGTGATTACAATGTTTGAACACTTTTTCATGACTATATCTTATAATCTTAGTGACTACTTTGTAGATAACAATACGCAGTGTACTAAACATTGTTAGTGCCCTATCTTGTTTTGAAATTTTATATCAGTGGTTTTATTATGATTCTGTCTTTAAAGTAAAGAAAAGAAATTTATACACTTCACAGAATTAATTTTCAGTCCTTAAAACCAACAGTTTCTGCATGGATCTTCAAGGAATTGTTCTTTCATAATTTCCAAATAAAATAATTTCAAAATAATACTTAGTGTTCTATTTTCAGTGCAGGTGGAGTAAGAGGGATCAAATTAACCTCTCAAGCTAGAATATGCAAAATCAAATAAACACCATATATTCAAAGTGGTTTTTAAGATATCAAAAGGAGACAATTATAAAAGATACGTATGAATATCTGTTTCTTCTTTTGTGTGATAATACTATATGCCATAATCTTAAATCAATTAAAATAGATAATATGGGAGTTTTTTTAAATTATCATTGATGGGCAAGCCAGATTGCTCAGTGGACAAAAGCATCTGCTGACACAGAGCACAGGGACCAGGCTTCGATCCTCAGCCTGCCATGCCAGTCCTCTCCCCAGGAGTACACTGAGAAAACACATTATTTCCTGATAAATGAAAATTAATGGGACAGCCCTGCCCCCAGGGCATGATGAGATGGCGACTGAGACTTGATATGGTGGTGTGTTCCTGTAACCCCAGCATTTGGGAGGCTGAAAACAGGAGAATACCTACAAGTCTAATCTACATAGTAAGACCCTGTAGACTCTGTACTAAATACATTAAAAAAAAAATTATCATTGACATTATTATCAGAAACAATGAAACATTTAGAAATAAACCCAGTACATGTTGGGAGAATGCAGCAAACTAAATAAGCATAAACAGTGTAGACATGAAAGCCCTAATACATGGGGATATATAATTTAGAAAGTGCTTGTACTAAATGATACAATTTTCCCTTATTAGTATCACAATCAAAATGATTGTAAACTCTTTTGTAGTAATTGTTAAGTTTGCTTTGACATCACACAGAAAAAGGACCTGTAAAAGCCAAAAACATTGACAAAGAAGAAAATTTTGGAGCATTGACACTACTTAATTTCAATACTTATTACCAAGTGACAATAATTTAAGAAGCTATAAGAAGGGTGTAATTACAGACAAAACTACTATAATAGATTTCAGAAGAAGACAGTTATATATGGATGACCAATTTGTATTCTAACTCATAAAATGTAGTTCGGTAGGAAAATAAGTTTTATGGAAATAGTACAGAAACTATGGAATATTCTTGTGCTGAAAAGAAAAGGAATATTAGAAAACACAGTTCACAATATTAAAAAGAATTCAATAGATTATAGACATAATGTAAAATCTAAACTTACCAACTTTTGGAAAGCATAAGAAAATATCTTTGTAAACTTGGGCATAGTGAAATTTTTTAGATGACATGCAAAATAATTGCAGACCTAAAATCAATGTTTTCCACCTACAGTATTTTGCATTCCTATATACATGAGAGGAAAAAAATGCTTCTGGGGGAAAGGGGTGACAAAAACCTTGGCAAAAGACTGAAGATTTCAGTGTGTAGTTCAAACGAATGTGGAAAAGCAGTATATTAAATAAAAAGCCTCATCAGTTTCAAATGTGATTTTTATATCCCTTGAGTCAAAATCATTTGGAATCTCTAATTTAGGCTTTTTGACTTACACTGATAAGAGTAGTATTTAATACGTAGTATGTATGCAATAAGTAGGACGCTAATTTGTTGCTAGTGACACCTATGCAGCCAGAATTAGAAAACTGGCCTTACTCTGTAGGGTGACCTGTGAGCTGTGCAGAGCACAAAGGGAGGGCAGTAACAGTGAAGGCCCACGAACTGTACAAGCCAAGAGGCTGGCTGTGATTTCTCTACAATCATCTCTCTTCACATGAGATAAAGAAACATTTCCAGTACTCAATAAAGATAGCACGTAACTGATGCACATTGTCATCAATGGATATACCATATTAAAAAAGAAAAATATTCACTCTTTTTTTGCATTCCTGATTGAGATTATTTATTACTTCACAATAATTTAGCCCATCCTGACTGATAGTCAGAAGGAGCTTAGTAAAAACACTGAATGTTATCTTGCCCCTTAGTAAAATGTGACTCAAATTAGTGGTACATGTATTTTCTTCTTTTTCTGGGAACTGGGAACTACAGAATGTTTGCCTTATAAAATGCATCAATCTAAATACTATGAAAACATTTCTATACATTGTTCATGGGAACATACACATCTACAGATATTCAAGAACACAGACACGTCTGCTAAATCCCCCATCATCTGCGAGGGATCAATTCTGAGAGCCCTAATAAAACCATAGAAAATGCTCAACCTTATATCCAACAAGTTTTTCCTATACCTACACAAGGATGTCATGAGGTTTAATTTATAAATTGGCAGCGTTAAGACTGACAAAATTAACTAAGAATAAAAAGGAAAATTATAGCAATATATAATATAAACCTAAATAATTAATTGCTTTCTTTTTTTGTTGTTTTTGTGTTTTTTGGTGAAACTGGAGATTGAACTCAGGCCCTTGTGCTTTCCAGGCAAGTGCTTATTCTACTGAGCCCTCTCCCTGTCCCCAATTAATTACTTTCATACAATCTCTTGTCCTCCCCCATACCTTATTGTACTGCCACCATCCCTAGTTTCTTCTTTGGGAACATTTTTTTTTGTTTTGTTTTTTTTGTTTTTTTTGTTTTTTTTTTTTTTTTTGCGGAACTGGGGATTGAACTCAGATCCAAGTGGAACAAAGATTACTAGGTTCAAAGGCACTGTGGAACCAAGAGAGCCCATCTGAAACTCAGCTGTCTACTGGGTGAGGGGCAGTGGCAGGAGACAGCACACGTGGCATGTGTATGCACGACACGGAGGGCTCCCGTTCAGCACTGGGTGGAGCTGGAAGAAGCATACATTCATCCTATTACTCACAGTGATTCATAAACCCTAAGAATTATTTCCCAGAATGAGTATTTAACATTTTTGAACAGTGGCTGTTCATTTGCAACGGCACCCACCATGGAAGGTAAACCTCCAGATAAGGCAGTTACTGTACTGCACATATAGATTTGAACTTAAATGCTAGGCAATTATATATGCGCACTTTACTTTGATATGTATGCATGTGAGTGAGTGTATGTGTGTAGGTAGATGGTATGATTCGCAATTATAAAACTTTCTTTTATCCCCGGGGCCTGCCCTGGCAGCCCCGCCACCGGGGATGCTCAGACATTTGAGACTGGGTGTGGATGGGTGCGCCTCTAATCCCAGCTCTTAGGAGGCTGTAAACAGGAGAATCACTATGAGTCTGATTTAGTAGTGAGACCCTGAACACCATGTAGACCCTTTACTAAAATACAAAAATAAATAACTAAATAAAAATTTATTTTAAAGTGATAGGGCAGGACAGTTTACCCAAATTATTTGAGTAAGAGCAGGTGTGTGTGTGAGGAGTAAACTGGAAAACTTTACTGAAGAAATGTTGCTGTTGATAGTAGGAGACATTCTATAGAATCTGAAAATCAAAAACAGAATGATTTGGATACTGGGAAGCCAGTGATAGAGCTGTAACATCAAAATAATTGCATGCTCACCAAAACAAAGAGGCAATGCTTTTTGTGTGTGGTAGAAGAAAAGAACAGATTTTGTAAATTCTAGGAGAAAATGCTGACAACAGAAGGGAACTGACCATAACATGACAGAGAAAAATGAATGTTTTGATCCAGTATGTTAGACCTCAGGCAGCATAATGCTAAAGCACAGAGTAAAGGAAAAATCAGATATACAAGGAGATTTCTAGAAAAATCTGGTGCTCTATCTTTATTGTAGACAGTCTGGGATAAGAACGATACATCATAAGCAACATAGTCCTAAACCTAGGCCAGAAAAAGGACCATGCAGTGCAGATCTAAGGTGGGTTTTATTTTTTCTCATTCCAATAACAGACTTGCCAAGTCTTTATCTTTTTAAGGATAATATTCTAAATTAGCTTTATCATTTGTTTTCTAAAGTGTTAGAGATTTTCTTTTTGCTAATACCTCCATTTCACATAAATAATAATATTTTGTGCTCTTAGTGGATTCTCCATAAATGTTAAAATATAGTTACTATACTTCAAGACAAGCAATTTTAAAATCAAATTTTATTCTATCTTCACATGACAGAAGTTAGAACGATAGGAACTTTAGACATATAATGTCTCTAGTTACTCATGCATAGTTAATCGTACATTCTAAATGGTATCCATAATATGTACTTGATTACAAATTGATTTACATTTGCAAATATATTAGTGGATAGTGCAAAGATCCTTGAGGCCTGCAATGTGAGAAAAATATCACTAGCATCTAGATTTTGATCTCATATAGCCAAATGTTCATTTTGAACTCAAAAAGGAAAAAAGGTTGAATGAACAAGGGCCAAGCTAAATTAGTGCCTTCACATTTTATTGGAAGTAATTGGTCCCACAGATTTGGAATTGGATATCAAATACAGATGACAGCACATCTGAGCAGAGTATAGCAATCCAGTTACAAAACGACAGTGTAAAATCTGGGAGACAAATTGGTGGCAGATCCACATGTCCACATGGGTACTAGCCACCATGAAGGAAGATGGAAAGAAGAGAAGGAGCTATCAATATTGAGAAGCTGTTTAAACTGTAGGAACTGGGAGAGCATTACAGAAAATTTGAAGTTGAACCATTGAGCACAAAATTGGAGTTGCTGAACTCCTTGGACAAGTCTTGATCCCAAAAGCTAGAGGACAAGTGTGTAGTCCAACCAATTGAAATCAGGTGACTTCTGTTGCAGAAAAACAGAAAGCACCAAGGCTGGAAGTAGGGTGGGCCTGACAGATGAGTGATTGTTTAGGTGATGCTTCTACTGCCATTAGGGAGCACAGGCATATGGAAACAGGGTGTGGAGCCCTGAGAGACAGCAGCACTTGTGCTTGCTCACTTCTTTCCAGGGCTTTTTAAAAGCATTCTGATGCACATAGAACTGGGAGTTTCAAACCCTAAAGTGCCTATGAATCATCCACGGAGCTTGACAGAAGGCAGGTGCTGATTCAGCAGGTCTGGGTGGAACCTCAGTGTCTGCAGCTCTACAAGGCTCACCTAAAATACCCTCAGTCCTGTGTTTCACCCACAGTGACAAAGCCACACGGTAGGAGAGGCAGAACACTTTAGAACAAAATCAAGCAAAAAGCAAACAAACAAACACACTGAAAATTGAAGTATAACTCTGAAGATCAATTTACATTTGCTAAAAAAAGTTGTTTTTAAAGATACTATTTCATTAAAACTAGGAACTTACATTCATTCAAGTTATTTTCATCTTTTCTCAAGTTATAGTACTGAGATGTCAGAAAGAGAAAAAAAAATGTTTCCACGCCTTGAATGCATACAACTCACTTTGATTTGAAAGAATCATTTGCAAGATCTCTATAAAGACTTTTGCTAACCAGAGGTATTCTGCAATGAATTAGAGCAGAGGCGGTTGAGTACATACTGTAAGAAACTTATGGAATAGGGCACTACTGGTAGCGTAGATTTGGCTGCCCAGGGCAGGTTCTGGTCTCCCTGCTTCGTCCCGTCACCAGTGTGACTTTGGGCATGTCATTATCTTACAGAGATGGACGACCCTTTCACTAAAGGTGTGCACATACTCCAGGATGAATTTTGAATTAGTTAGGGTCATGTTCCTCAAATTATGACTACAATATTTCTATGAATGAATTGCCATAACTATTTAGTCATGTATCTGTTTGTGGTTGAGCTCGTATTAGTAGAGAAAGGAAGTGTTCTTACATTAAAAGAAACTCACATTTCTAAGTAAAACCTATTTTGTGGGCACTTGCATCCATCAGAATTCAGCTTCTGCATTACTTGAGAAGACAAAACCGAATTTTAAAAAATTTGGCCTCACCTACAAAATCACAGAGAATCCAAGCCATGCTAAAACAAGTGAAAGAGCTCTTTCTATCCATGTATTTTCGTGTTTATCTTCCATGTTATCTGGTAATTAATGCCTATGAAAGCAGATTCTTTGCACACTGACTCTTCACCCCAGCCAGTTGTCTTATCAATAATATACAATAATTAAAATTTCTGTTTTATGCATTTTTTGTGTGACTAGTAATTCACTTAACCAATTGAAAACCTTAAGTAGCAACTTTCTATGAAGAACATGGAAGTTTATAAACTTTGGAAAAATGGACGTGTTTATAAAACAAGTTCATAAGGTATTCTCAGTCAGTAGAATCAATATACTTTATAGAAGCAATTCCTGGGGATCTGACTTTTTAAAATCCTACATGTTACCATTGTCTAGGAAAAAATCTAACAAATATGTAATTATTTCCTTTGTTTATTTTTCTTTTTTTAAATTTTATTGAGAAAGAAATAGCAATGAGACAGCTTCAAAACAGGTTAGTGGGATAGTTAATACATTGCATATTGCTTGCTTCATAGTAGTTATTCATAGTACAAAGATGCAGACATGATATCTTGTCTAAACACTATTAGTTCAAGACTTTCTTCTCATTGAACTAAGAGAAAGTAGCAGTATATCTATGCTAACCATTTTTTCCTCATAATTTTAATGAGAAACAAATAGCAATCAGACAGTTTCAAACCAAATTGGTAGGGCAGTTTCAATAATTAACACTTTGCATACATTCTTCCTAATGGTTAATTGCTGTACAAGATGCAGACATGATATCCTATTTACA
>NDGM011110474.1:0-10038 GCA_002564305.1 Octomys mimax | reverse complement strand
GCCAGTACCATGCTGATTTTATCGCAGTAGCCTTGTAGTATAATTTCAAGTCAAGAATTGTAACGTCTGAGGTCAACTTATTAACAGACACCATGGTCTATTCATCCTTGTCCTAAGGGTTGTATAAATAGGAGAAACCTAACTTACCCTAAATAAATCAGCATTAAGTTGTTTCTCAGAGTCTGTTGGAATGGATTTATGTAAATGCCCCACACTGACACAAAAGTTACATAAGCTACATATGTGTTTGTATGTACACATAAGCATATATTTTATATGTGCACATTCATACACACATGTATGATGGGGTGCTATTTATTGCGAAACGTCTAGCCCTTGAGGAAGCACTGAAGACGTGAAGATGCACTGGCTATGTTCACTCTGCTCAGAATTCTGTCCCAGCTTCTTACAAATTATAACTTTGGAAAGTAGATTACTCTGTCTATGCTCCAGCTTCCTTTCTTTTCTTATCAAAGGGGCAAGTTTAGATGAAATAACTCCTGACTTGCTTAGCACACTATCTGGTGTTGGCAGAAGTGACCAAGAAATGTTGGCATCCTTCTCTGTAAAATGGACCGATGGTCATTCTTATGTGAGAGGATTGCTGTTGTATCCAAAGTATGGAGCTGGACAGAGGCCCCGAGTGTGGCTCTGGCACACAGCACCCAACATCTGAGTGTCAGCTGTCACTCGGACAGGTGTTGGGACACAGGTGCCTGGGAGAGTATGAAGGAACTTTGAAGATCACACACACACACACACACACACACACACCCGAGAACATACACGTTGAAGTGACTAACTCTGAGTAGGGAGTGTACCAGTTGTTTTTGCCTTTGGTACTATCCTGTATTCTTTAAACATTTGTTTTCAACAGTGAATATATTTTGACTTTAATAATTTGCAGAAGCAATGATTTTAGATTTGAAGCATACTTCTCAGCCTGTGCTTAAACAGTTGAGTCTCCTGAGCTTGCCCCAGTCGTAGATTTCTGTGTCATAGTCCTGGAGTCTGGCCGTGTGCAGGTGGTGTCTCCATTCATGCGGTGTGGTGCTGCTGTTCAAATACTTCCTTCACATGCACTAGAACAGTGATCCTAACCCCTGGTGTATGCTAGCATCACCAGGGGAGGTGTCAGAATATGCCTGCATGGGGCCCTCTAGACCAGTCAAACCCAAATCCCTGGGAGTGGTCCCTGGTGTCCACATTTTTTAATGTGGACTGACAGCAACATTCTGGATAGGGCAAGTAGTGCACGTCAGCCTGCTTCATTGGGCCCTTCCTGCCTCCCATGAATGGAGGCCCTTCCTCTGGCCAGTCTCAGGGCTAGTCCTAGCAGTATTTCCTAGCCATCTAGGAGAATCCCTGGAGAGCTTGTTAAAAATGCAGATCTTAGGGCCATATGCAGAGCTCACAGGGAGAGACTGGATACTGCATATGTAGTCACGTGTGGCACTTCTGGGAGACACATCAGTAGGTGATTTTGACATAGGTGGCATACTTGATAAATGAACTTGAAACTGAATACAGAAAGTGTGAGGCACGGCCCGTATGGTGCAGTGTGCTTTCTCACAATCAATCTGTTTGACATGAATACAAGACATATGATAAAAGTGGTGTAGTACATACATAAATGCATGGCACAGTCACTGATGGCCATGTCCAGTATGATGTCTACATAGTCACACGTGGTACAAGAGCAGCTTGGAAGTAGGTATGTTTTCATCTATCTCACCACAAGTAACAAGTTACATCATGATGTTCCAATAGCTATGAGGTCAGTAAGTGTTAGAGATTTTCCAGCTCCATTATAATCTGAAGGGACCATTGGCAGACATGTAGTCTAAAGTGTAATTATGTGGGATGTGTCTCACTGGGAACACCTGGGGGAAGCTGAGGGATTTTCATGTCCAGAATTTATCCTAATACACCCAGGGTACAATCTGGACCACTGGGATTTCTTAAGGCTCTGCAGGTTTGGGTGTGGTTAATAGCCATCCACAAAGTCCCAGGGCCAGCAGCATCCCTTGATGGAAACCTGTCAGAGGTGTGACGTATGGAGCCCTGTCCAGTCACAGTGCATCACAGACTCAGTGTAGCCTTGTCATTCTTCCTCTTGGGAATCTTTTGCTGATGCTGATGCTCACAGAAGTTTAGGATCGCTGATGTTAAAGGTGGCTCCCAGTAGGTCAGACTGAGCCATGCCTGTACTGCCAGTGGTCCAGGAGCACTCTGTGAATATCCTTAAACCCTTGGGTGTTTTAAGGCTGTAAGGACCTTACAGTGGAGTACAACCAGCATCCCTGGTGATCATATGGGCAGCCTGGCTCTGCCATTCCAGAGCCCTTGCTGGCAAAACATGTGGCTATTTTCCAGCCATAGTGCATTTGTTTTCCTTAAGTTGGCAAGTAGTGTGGGAAAAATTGGTATTTTTCAGAGGTTCTGATCTAAGTTTGACCTGAAAGACCAGTCACAGCAGCAAGAAGGACACATTTCTTCTGTGAATCACATCTATGCCTCTTTTTGTTTTGCAGATTTTATAATCAACCTGCCTTAGCATGGTCTGCTCAGCCCCAGATCAGTAATGACCAGGCTTGTTGGAGAAGAGGTCAGAAGACCAGCAGCTTGCTGGGCCCGCGGGATCGGGATGACCTGGAGGTCAGAGGAATGGCCCAACCCCACAGTCAGCCCATGCACGTGAGAGAGGGTCCGTGGGATGTTGGAGGAAGGACAGAGCATGTGATGAAGAAAGCAGTTTGGGAAGACAAGTCAAGGATGGCAGATCCTGCCAAGTGGCAGAATGTAAGCCTCGAAAGCTGGAACCAGCCAAGGAAGTTGGGGAGGCATATGTCTGACGGTGGTGGGGAGAAACTGTTTCAGGATCTGTATCCGTTCACTCAAGGAGAACATGCACTGACTTCTCAGAACAAAAAGAAATCCCAGTCCTTACCTCGAGTTCTTTCTCCTGAGAGCCTGAGTTATATGGAAATTCCCATTCCACTAAGTGATGGACACTTACCAGGCATTCCCAAAGTGCCCTCGTATCCTCCCAATTATGCGCCTCATTCAGAATCAACCAAAAACTCTGAAAAGGCTGGCTCCTCAGCCCCCTTCCCCCGGCCTAAGTTTGGGAGACCCCTCAAGCCTCTGTACAGCTCATACGCACAGCCCAGGGGCAGGGAATGGGGCAACCTTCAGGATGGCCAGCAGATGGACCTGCAGGGTTCCTGCTTGGCCAGAACCAGCAACCCTAGGCATGAGCCCAGTGTGCCTGACTGTGGCTTGGAGCCCCCAGTTTATGTGCCTCCACCTTCATACAGATCACCCCCCCAGCACATCCCAAATCCATACCTGGAAGACCCGGTGCCCAGACATGTGAGTGATGGCCATGGCCCACAGTACCAGCCCACCGAAAAGCCTGAGGCCAGTAGTCCACTTCCTCCTAGCTTCCCCAGAACTGGGAACGAATATGGTGCAAGCCCAGGCTCTCCACAAACTTTCCCTCCACATCCTCATCCTGTCACTGCCTATGAAGGCTCTGTTCAGTACATTCCCTTTGATGATCCACGGATCCGTCACATCAAACTAGCTCAGCCTCTGGGTTTCTGTGAAGAAGTGAAGCCTGATGATAGTTACTATGATCCTTGTCCTGCTCCTGCCCCAGAGCCAGCTCAGGAGAAAAGGCACCATGATGGTGCCACACTGAATGCTCAGAGCCTGACACCCCCACTGGGGACTGAGAGGGGACCAGCCTTTGTCGACCCTGGCCCCCCATGGCTCTGGGGCCAGCTCCTGGGGGATGGAGAACATGCAGGCTTTCCTGACCAAAGAGAACACTGTGTTGCGAGAGGCCAGCAGGCCCCAGGGGAAAGCAGCCAGCATGGCCATGCAGGGGGCCACATTTCCTCCCCAGACGCACAAGGCAGTGAGAGGACCTACGAAACCCAGACCAAGCTTAGAATGTTTGAAACTGGGATACAGACCAAGAAAAGTTCAAAGAAAAAAACAAACGAAACTATATTTTGTTTGGTTTCCATCCCAGTTAAATCAGAATCCCATCTGCCAGAGATAGATACGAATAACAATGACTTGAAACAGAGTGCTGATAAAAAGCCCGGGACTGATAAGAGCCTAGCCTTGCAAGAACAAAGTCTACTGAGCATGTCTTCCACAGACCTGGAGTTGCAAGCGCTCACAAGAAGCATGGCTGGAAAAACAGAGTTCCCAAAGCAAGATCTGGGGGAACCAGAAGGAGACAAACAAACAGATGACCTCAGATTCATCCACCTTGCAAAACACCGAGAGCTCAAGTTCTCTGGCTCATGGCCAGGACACCAGTACCGGGACCAGCAAACACAAACCAGCTTCCCTGAAGAATCTAAAAGTTCACAGCTCCTCCCTGCTTCAACACCGGGCGAGTTGAATAGTACAGCCCCAACCCCAAAATGTTTAGACCCCACTGACACTCACATGCATGTGCCATTCCAGCCCAGTGACCAAAAACAGAAGACATATGCTCCTAACCTAAAAGGCCAGGTTTCCCTCAACCCATCCAGCAACAGTGCTTTTTCAAGGACTTCCCTATCCACCAGTCAGGCACCTGTGCCAAAAGCTGGCCAGAGTCAGCCCTGCCTGGATGTCCGTGGACAGGGATCCAGCCCTGTCCTCAAACCAGAGGTGGTGAAGGGGGAGCCCACAGCAGGCCTCTGCAACAGTAAGCAGCTCTTTGGTCAGTTTCTTCTGAAACCAGTTAGCCGGCGCCCCTGGGATCTGATCAGTCAGCTAGAGAGCTTTAATAAGGAGCTTCAGGAAGAGGAAGACAGCCCTGATGGTAGCAGTGGCAGCAGCAGTGAGGAAAATGAGGTAGAACGACAGGAAGACTGTGTTGGTTCTAGGCCAAGGAACTGGGGCTTCTGTGAAGACAGCCAGGAAAAGAGAGTCAAGCCGCAGCCAAGGGAATTGGCACTGGAGGACCCAGAATGCTGGTCAGGAAGAGTGGAAAGTGAGCCTGAGAGCTGGAGCGAGGCGCTGAAGGCTGGCCGCCTGCCTGCCCGTCCTCAGTCCCCCGGCTTCTCACAGGTGAAAGTTGGCACAGGTGACCCTTTTGAGTCAGCAGATGAAAATTTGGTGACAGAGAAGCAGAAGCAGGGGATTATAAATGGAATAGATGAGCTTGAAGTCAGCCCAGGTCCTGTGAGAAGGGTGATATCTTCAAGACCGAGTGACAGAATACCCATTGCCCCTTCCTGGCTGGCTGAACCAAGGGAGCCAGCAGCAAGTGAGAAACTCACTGATGCTTTAAGTTCTGCACAGCTGAGCAGAGAGGTCCCTCTGGAGGTCGACAGTGCTGAGGAAAGGGATACAGGGGTCCTGCTAACCCTTACCAACAAAAGCCGAGGCCTCTCTGCACCAGACTTGAGATCTGTTGGGCTCATGATGAGACCTGAACCAAGTGCCAGTGAGTTAGACAGGCCTCTGGGTGAAGGTAGTACAGTAGAAATCCCCCCAAGCGAGTCACTGCAGGCGAGGGCAGCAAGGATCCTGGGCATTGAGGTGGCTATGGAGTCCCTGCTGCCAGGTACCAGGACAGCAGGACCTAGCCAGTCACCTGAGCCCGATGCAAGTGCCTGCAGCTTGGCACCTCCCAGGGAAGAGTCCTTACCCAGCTCAGCAATGTCCTTCAGCCCCACAGCAACCACAGATTCCTTCTATGGCAGAAGGAAGTGTGGCTGGACCCAGAGCCCCCTTTTTGTTGGGGAAAGGGCTCCCCAGGTTTCTGAGCACTCAGTTATGGATGAGGTCCTCACCAGCCAAGACACTAGTCCCGAGCCTCAGCTTGGCACCCTGGAGTCCAAGTCATTGGAGCAAAAGCTTATGGGGCCAAAACCACCTTTCAGGTCCACGTTGTTCCATGTTATAGAAAGGACCCCAAATGTGTCAGTTTTGGAAAAGAGGCTCAGAAGCCCTTCCAAAGTGATTGAAAGTTTGCAAGAGAAACTGACATCCCCCACAAGGAGGGCAGACCCTGGCCGCCTGATAAGAATGAAGGAGGTGAGCTCCGTGTCACGGATGAGGAGCCTGAGCTTCCGGAACACAGAGTCCACAGAGGAGGCTGAGGAGCTGAGGGCCGAGAGGGGCCAGGCCTGGCAGCCCCAGGGCCCCACGCCCCTGAGCCGGGGAGACCAGGTGTGGAGAGTAGGGCACCCGCCTTCCATCTCCAAGGGCATCGTCACCTTTGAAGAAAACGGGCACGTGGTAGTCCAGAGCGAGAAGAGCAAGGGTCAAGACTTCTGGTGCCCAGGTGAGGAGTCAGGTGGAGGGCAGGTGTTTGGTGTTGATACAGGATGCTCAGGTTTAACCCAGTCCAGGGCAGGCCACTCGTGTCCATCTGCAGTTTTGCAAAAGAGAAAGTTGGCCCTGCAAATTGTTTCATCAAAAGATTCTTCATTTTTAAAGGATTACACAGAAGCTTTCCTTAAAAATTAAGATCTTGTCACATACTTTAAATGATTATGTCCTTATAGACAGCATGTAAACAACTATAAAATTATCTACCTAAAACAGTAATGAAGTTGTTATAGTATGCTAGCATTGCTGCAGGTACTTTGATAAATCTCACTGAAGGCCACAGTATTTACACTGTTATTTTCTCCTTAGGTTTTAAGCATTCACCCAAAATAACTTCACTACTATGTATTGATTTATTAAGAAAAATTATTCTGGGTTGACTTAATCAACTGTTGGCCCTATTCTGCTCTCTTAACATTTGTACCTTTTGCAATTCTTCTTTGCCTTACTTGTTTTTCTGTTTTTATGTCACACCATTCATGAAACTAAAAAGTTTAACAGACTGAATTAATAGCCCTTTCTCAGCATCTCACTCCAAAGCCACCCACTGTTTTAGTCCGTTTCTGTTGCTATAATGGAATACTTGAGACTGAATGATTTTTAGAGAAAAAGTACTTAATTTTGGCTTCCAGTTCTGAAGGCTAAGAAATTCAAAACCAGGCAGCCACATACAGTAAGGACTTCGTGCTGCTTTGTAACATGGTAGCAAAAACAGGTCAAAGAAGGGTGTGAAGAAAAGTAGCTGCCACGCGGGCTGGCTGGCAACGGCACACTCCGAAGATCCGCCACTCTCTCAGAACCACATTAATCCCTGCTCCAGAGCTCATCCCCTCTTAAGGGCCTCATCACCTTTCCTTACTTTTTACTGGGCTTGTGCCCACAGTGCCCACATCTTGGGCACTGTGCCAAGATGAGTTTTGATGGTGACAAACCATAGTCAAGTGACAGTGCTTTCCCACTATGTTTCTTCACATCCCTTAAGTTTTTGTTGTTTTTGTTTTTTGTCTTTTTGAAACAGGGTCTTGCTCCATTGTCCAGACTGGCCTTGAGTTCACTTTGTAGCCCAGGATGGCCTTGAACTCTTGGCAATTTTCCTGTCTTGGGCCACCCATGTGCTGGGATTATCAGTGTGCACCACAGTGCTTGGTATGTCACATTAGTTTTGATTGCAAAACCTCAGGGGAGGCTCTTGTAGGTCTCTGGGCTCTTTGTTCTTTTATCATTACACATTTCTGGAGCCTTCTCTGGTGAAATCACAAAGTAGGTTCCCAGTGACAGTGATTTTCCCCAAACTCAGTTCTGCCTGTTTGATTCTAACAGAAACAGGGCCAGAGAATTCTTGAAATCTCTGGACATTATCTTTAGAGACTGAAAATTAATAAATCCTTCATCTTATAAATGTCTACCAGTTGAGAAAAATATCCAGAGGTCCACATCACAAACTGCGAACCAGAAGTGACTTTACATCCGGTAACCCAAGCCTTTGTAGAGTAAAGAAAAGCTGCACCTCCAGTCCAGGCTCTGCATCCTCTGAGACGCCCCACCAGCTGGTCCCACTCACTTCCACCCCTGCTTCTGTCTTCTGATTTGAAATCAAAGAATTTAGAGGTAGAAGGAAAGGGCAGTTGTTTCATCTAGAAGAAGCCTGACATTTTTATTAAGCAAAAATAGATGTACTTAGGAAACTTCGATTTTCCCACAAATGCGCTGTGTTTTTTGAGGGCGTTCCCCAGTGGTGTTCTGGTCCTTGAGCAAAAGCAAAAGCCACTAGTGAAATGATCCATGTGTCGTGATCCTTTTGGATCCTCAGACTTGACAGTTGGGCTTTTGCTGAGGAAGAGAGTATTAGGGATGTGGAATGTTTGCTGTTTTGGTGGAAAGGTATTTGATTGCCTACTTTTTAAGCTATTTGGATTGATTGATTGATTTTAAATTGACATACAATTTTACTTATACAGTATGATATTTTGACATTTAGTAGAGTTGTTAAATCCAGCTAATTAACAAATGTAGGTACATCCTTGTGGTCAGAATATTTCATAAATACATTTTTACATTTCTCAAGAAGAGTAATCATTAGTGATAATGGGCATGCTGCATGACAGATCTGGTGAACTTATTCCTTCTACTTAACTGTAATTTTGTATCCTTTAACCAACATTTGCCCATATCCTTTCCCAATTCCCCAGCCTCAAGGAATCACTTCGTCTCTTTAGTTCTGTGGAATCAACATATATATATATATATATATATATATATATATATATATATATAATTTTTTTTTTTTTTTGGTGATACCAGAGATTGAACTCAGGGCCTTGAGCTTGCCAGGCAAGCACTTATTCTACTGAACTATCTCCCCAGCCTTCGTTTTTATTAGTACATATTTTCAGTGCATGACGACTCCATTCCTCAAGGGGAGTTGTCAGTGTGCATACCACAACTTACTTCTTTTTATACCACATCTTTTTCTTTTTATACCTTCCCTCCCTCCTCTTTCCGGTCTTGTCTTGGTCCCCAGATCTTTTGCAAGTGAGATCAACATTTTTTTTTTTGCACCTATGAGTGAAATAATTTAGTGCTTATCTTTGTGTGCCTGGCTTATTTTCCTCAACATAATGTCCTCTGGTTTCATCTATGTTCTCACGAATGATGAGGTTGAATTTTTTACGGCTGAATAGTACTTCATTGAGTCTCTTTACCACATTTTATCATTCGCTTGTCTGTTGATGAGTTGGTTTTGTTCCATATCTTGCTTATTTGGACAGTGCTGCAGGGAACCTGGGAACACAGGTGTCTGTGTGCTATACTGTACTCATCTCCTTTAGATACATACCCATAGAGGGGCTGCTGGATCCTGTGGTAATTCTACACTTAGTATTTTAAAGAACTCTCATAGTCTTTTTCCATAATGGCTCTCTCAGTTTACATTTCCACCAGGGTTTTCCTTTCTCCCATCACCACCAATGCTCGGTGTCTTTTGTCTTCCTGATAGCAGCAGTAAAATGATGCTGTGATCTTCATTTGTATTTCCTTGATGATTAGTGGTCCTGAAAATGTTTTTGTGTACCTGTAAGGCATTTGGGTGTCTTCTTGTGAGAAATGTCTACTCAGATCCTTTTCCTATTTTTAATTAGGTTGCTTCTTTTCTTGCTGTTGAGTTTTTTCCTTGTATATTTTAGGGTAGTAATCCCTTATCATTTGCAAATATTTTCTCCTATTCTGCAAATTTTCTCTTTATTCCTTTGGTTTCTCTATTTTGTTTTGTTTTGCTTACTCTGTTAAAGCTTTTCAGTTTTACAGTCTCATCTGTTTTATTTTTGCTTTTGTTGTCTGTGCTTTTGAAGTTAATNAAAAAAAAAAAAAAAAATACATTGCTCAAACAAACCAATGTCTCTCTCCCTATATTTTCTTCTAGTAATTTCATAGTTTTGGTTGTTATATTTAAGTCTTTAATCAGTTTTGAACTGTTTTGTATATGGCAAGAAAGAATGATCTGAATTCATTTTTCTTATGAATATCCAGCTTTCCTAATACTATTTGTTGACGAGACATGTGTTTTCCTATGTGCTCTTGGTATATTTGTTAATAGTTGGCTGTAAATTTGTAGACTTATTTCTGGACTCTCTATTCTGTTTCTCTTTTGTAAGTGTCCTTATATTTATAGCACTCAGAAGTGGAATTTTTTTT
>NDGM011110449.1:0-19619 GCA_002564305.1 Octomys mimax | reverse complement strand
AAAAAAAAAAAAAAAGCCATGTCTTAGAGTCATGGAAATATGAGAGATGAAAGGAAGCAAATAGCCCCTTCTTAAAGGCAGTTGCCATGTGATCTGAACAGCCTGAAGAGGCAGCAGTGACCTTGTTCTTCAACTGACTGAGCACGGTTCTTCATTACCCATTTCTGCCCACAATTCTGACGTTCGCCCTTTACCAGCATGCCACTTGGTGCAACTTCAACCATGCTGACTGACTGTGGTTGAGCAAAAGCATTGCAAACCCCGAGTTGCCTAGTTCCAAGTGACAGAAGTGAAGACCTCAAGTTACCATGGATGGCCTGTGTCAGCCACCTGAAAGTCTCCCTCAGTTTTCTGTTAACTGACTGACAAAAAATGTTGGTGATATTTTCAGTCAAAGGAAACCATGTTTTTAAGTAGAGGTGAGGTAGCACTTTCTGGTAACTAAAAGGTGATACTTACATGCCCCTGGAATGGCATCAATTCAGGCATCTCACTCCAGTAGGGTATAGTGAAACACTGCCCTGCCCCCAAAGCCCTGAGAACAGCATTTGAACAGGTCCAGCCCAAACATGGGGGACTGGTGATCCATCAGGACAGCCACAAAGGTGCTGTCACCATGGTGCACATGCAGGAGACCATGTACGATGTCTGATGTCCACCTGTTTCTAAGGCTTTTCTGAGATTCCCAGAGTGGATGTGTGGAATCACCATGCAGGGTCAGGATCACTGTCTTCTTCACTTTGTGAGGATAAAGGAAATAGGAACAGGAAGTTCACAGCCTGCCCAGGTCTGCAGCCTGGATATGGATACTCTGATTCCACACCTGCTACATTCTGTGAACCACAGTACTGTTCTGCCTCCCTTCAGATTTCTGACAGAGGACACAATCAAAAGGAAGGAAAGAATAAGCCTAGACCAATGATTTTGTCACTAAGACATTGCAAGTGTGTACTTTCTATCTTTATCACTACCCAATGTCATTCTACCTCACTGATATGTGTTTTCTGCACAAAGCTTAGGCACAAATTTTGGGGTCACAGACAGTCAAAATGCACAAAAAGTTGCAAGGGCACATGTTACATCTACTTCTGGGGAACAGGCTAGATTAGTGAGGCCCCTGGGCATGGGCCAAGCTGTCAGGGGGAGAAGCCAGCGCAGATTGCTCAGGGAAGGCTGCGCGTGGGAGACACATGGGAAATCTTGGAAATGACCCACTCTCAGGCTGCTCTTGGGACAATGCAATCAGAACATAGGGGAAGGCATGGGGTCTTAGCACCTTGCCTGAGAATCACTGGTGCAGAGAAAAGAAAAAAAAACAGACCAACATTTCCAAGCCTTAAGTTTTATACTTTGTTCTATCACTTCTACTGTCCCAGCCTACAGGTGTTTGTTTCCTGAGAGATTTGAAAATTAATTCCTAATTTCAAGTCTTCACAAAGGATTCAGGCACTGTTTGAGTATTACTTACATATAAAAGTTATGAACAATATGAGTTATAGGAAAGTAGATTGAACGACGTGATCATCACAATTGAATTTTGTGCTGGTGAAGTTTTCTAAGGTGCTGTACAAACACAGGACACAGGGTGCTGACTGAGCACAATGCTTAGTGCCAAAAGCAGAACATAAAACTCTTGTATGGGGTATTTTAATGATCTGGTAAAAAAGTACATATGCAACATGATTTTAAAGATTATGTCAAAAATTAATCAGAAAATGCTATATATTACATGATTTCAACTGTATAACATTTTGCAAAGGGGGACTCTGGAGACTGTGTCAGTGATTTCTGGGATTTGGGGGAACAAAAGAAAGAAACAGAGCACAGAAAAATCTGAAGGCAACGACCTGTCCTGGGTGATCCCATAATGGTGGGTACATGGCATAAATATTTGTTCAAGCCCACAGAGTGTACAATGTCAAAAGTAAATCTCTATGTAAAAATATAAACTTCAGATGAAAAGGATGGGTAGGCTCCCTTCCTATAACAACCATGCCACTGGAGCTAGATGTGGAATCTATGGGAGGCTACCAGGAACACACGGTATACCTCTGGACTTCTTGCTTCGTTTTTCTGTGAGTCTAAAACTGCACTAAAAGTAAAGTTTAATAATAATAATAATATCCTAACTGGCACTATATTGGCTCGTGGGACTATAGGTAATATTTATTTCTTCTGACAATTAAAAAAATACAGAACTAAACCCATGAGAATCATTGATTCATGATGAAAATGCCAACAAGGTATAAGACTTGCCTTACCTAATGCATGCTTGTTAGTTTCTTTTTGCAATGGAAATGCATTTAGGCCTGTAATGGAAAGGCACTCTCTGCTCGGATCTAAACGTGCAGGTGTACTCACCATCCTTGCAGATGGTTCCCAGCTGGCACATCCCTGAGTCTAAGAGATACCCACTGGGGCAGCTGGTGCAGTTCTTGAACCCTGGGCCACTGCATGTTAAACAGTTGTTGTCGCACCTGGAAAAAGATGTACAATTTTTAACCCTATTGTCCATGGGAGGTGTGTTTGTCATCAGCTTTTTAATGTGCTAAGCTTAACTCTCTGTTTGAGGAGGATATAAAAATCTTTTCCTTGCAAAATTGTTAGGTTTGATCACACTAAAGGAAACAGTGGGTGGCTACTGATGTCACTGGGATGCAGCATGTAGCAGAAGCAGCAGTACGGCTTTTAAAGTTTTAAGGAGGTCATGCTGCCAAAAAAAAAAAAAAAAAAAGATCAGATAAGTTGGGTTAAAGCTGTAAGGCAGTATCCACAGTTAAATGATTCAACTCTGTCACTCATAATTCTAAGTTTCCTCCTTAGCAATGAAGGCAATCCCATAAGGACGCAGGTACCAAATGCTAAGGCCACGCACTGGATGTGCTTACCTTTTGCAGGATTTGTACCCGTGCTCTGCAGAGTGGTCCAGGTAGTAGCTGATGCTGCAGCTCTGCACACATCTGCCCTCTTCCATGAAGTAACCCTCCGTGCAATTAATGCAGCCATCAGCACCTGCTCCTGAAGTGCAAGAGACATGCAGGAAACAGAAACCAAGCCTCAGGGAAGAGTGCGACACGGGCAGCGCTTTTCAACAGTTTGGGAAAATGACATTCATCTGTTATAATTTTGTGTTATACTTTAATTGTGCTTTTTCTTGTATGGGAGAAATCCCTCCTATTTTAAACTGAACCAATTTGTTTAAAGCACCTGCTCTCTTTGGAAAGAGAAGACATCGTTGGAACATTTAAGTTTCTCCGTGAGGAGAGGGTGGTGGTAGACTTTGCCTAAAAATACACACATGATTATCAAAAGAGAAATAGACTCTTCTACATTTTCCTTAGACATATCAAGTGGGCTGTGTGAAGGATAGCTAGAGCCAGACAAAGATAATATTGGAAACACAGAATAAACAGTAGAACTGGGAGAAGGTACCAGCACACGTGGCACAGAAGCGGTGGCAGGGCTGGCAGTCCTGGCCATTGAAGTACCATCCGTCTTCGCAGGTGACAGAACACTGGGTTCCCTGCAGGCT
This sequence comes from Octomys mimax, assembly GCA_002564305.1. Lineage (NCBI taxonomy): Eukaryota > Metazoa > Chordata > Mammalia > Rodentia > Octodontidae > Octomys > Octomys mimax. The sequence goes on along the minus strand of NDGM011110449.1, from coordinate 16,087 downwards.
GGGAGAAATGTAAATGAAACTTAAGCAGACTTTTGCAATCCATGCCAAGCAGCCACGACTCACCAGACTTCATGTGGAACAAATACGCTACCCTCTAAGACCAGCAGGCTTGGGAGATGTTCAAAGCCAGGGTTCTAGCCTTATGCCCTACTTTTGCCCTCTTGGTACGTATGATGCGATCTGTAGCATATGCACATGCTGATCAGCTCTAAGGACAGTCTCCTGAACTCGTCAGACTGGCAGACGCTCTTGCTTTGGTATACATCTTACCACCCAGCAATCTAAACAGTATCTGACTGATGAAACAATCAATCATGTTGCCTAACAATGTGCCCAGCACTCCCCTCATATCCAGACCTACTCCACAATAAATTTAAAAGCTGTTCCATAATTCTAATTGCATAGAAGCACATAGTAAAATGAATTACAACTCAAATAAAAGTTTAACAATGACCCCTTTCCAAGTTCTGGTCCAGAGTCCCTGGAGTAGCTTTTCACATTTTTAAGTGCTTCTGATTTTTAAACTTTTATTGCTTCTATCAATACAACAGAATTCTTGGGCTGCAGATATGGCTTGGGGGGCATTGCATATGCTTAGCATGCACAAGCCCCTGAGTTCAACCCCCAGCACCACACACACACACACACACACACACACACACACAAACTCTATTACATTTCCTGAATTATTTACTTAAGACACTCTAGTGAGGGATTTAGTCAAAGTACCTGCAGTGCTGCTTTCTCAAATATCTTGACTTCTCTTATTTTTTTGTGTTTCTGGGAGTTATCTATATATCACATTAATTTATACTGCATTTGAGTTTCTACCTTGTACAACGAGACAGTATCTAATAAGTTGCCAGACTGTCAAATAAGAAATGCATACTTCTCTTTCCCTCCTCATTTTCTGTCAGCTGTGAGATTTCCCGAAGCATACAGTTTGATTTTTGAAATTATGATACACAGAATTTACAACATACAGTATCAGACACGGAAAAACTAGTCTGCTGGAAACAGTGGAAATGTCATCCTGCGTCAGCACCAAACCACTGACAGCACTGTACTCAGGACCACGGTGAATAGCTGCTGGATTTTTCAGTCTTTATGTTTTTCAGTTGGGATCTTATTTGACTGCTCCATGTGGGTAATACTAACTTTAAAAGTTAAAGTTTATTTTTGCTATGTTCATGAAATAAAGTAGTGAAGTACAAAAATCACAGTTGACAAACAAACAAAAAAAAGAAAGATAATATCCTTTAATAGTTCTTGCTAGCATTTTACTTCATTTTCCTATTGGGTGTTATATAAAGATATTTTCCCGCCTGCGTTTTACTTCTCTGTAAGAATTTATAGTCTCCGTGGGCCAGACGGTTTTAGGAAAATCCAAGCGGCCTCAAGCAGACAGAGGCAGCTTCATGGGAAGTGCGGGGCCTTCATGGACTTTCTTTCTGGCCAGGCAGCAGTCACTTAAATAGCCTTGTAGAGAAACCCCTCCTCCCTTTGTGCAATGGTAGAGAAAGGACACTGCGTCCAATGGGTCTCTCAGAGGGAGAAGGGCCCTGGAAAACATCACAGTTCCATAAAGGCTGCCTGCTTTTCCCAGGAAAGGACAACTCTTCTGAGCCAGCCACTGTTCATCAAGAGACTGNAAAAAAAGGTATAAGGGGGACATGGAGCACAGGGTGGTCACCACGTCCTGAGGCTACAGGCCTTGTGAGACGGAGGAGCGCAGTCCTTAGGGAAGCCTGTGCCCTGCTCTAATGAACTGACTGGGCCAGTCCTGTGTGTCCACAGTAGCTATGGAGCTCTTAAAGTATAGCTAATGCAGCAAGTAATGGAACTTTACATTTTTATATCATTTCAATCAATGTAAGTCTAAATTTGAGAAATTTGCACTTGGTTTGATTATTGGCATACATTATAGTACATCTGGGACCTCTTGGCTTTTTAAACTCTTTCTCAGCTAGATTAAAAAAAATGGAGACATTTCTCATAAAAAAATTGTTGTCAGGATTGAGTTGTTCTTTAAGAACATATATGCCAGATTTTGAAAATTTAATAAGGCAACAAAAGAGGAATATAAAATACATTAGTTTTTCAAGCTTGCCACATGGTTAAATAATAATATTTTGGATATATTAGCCTGAATAAAATATTTTATTAAAATCAACTTCCTCTGCATTTTACTTCATTTAATATGGCTACTGGCATATTAAAATTGAATGTATGACTCTTACATTTCTATCAGACTGCACTGATTTAACTTTGTGAAGTGCTTGCTCAGAAATTAAGAAAATAGACCAAATAATCTTTTATTTCTCATGGGCCAGTTATGTACAAAGAGCTAGGCTAGGAGCCTTACAATGTTACTGTAGTTTATTTTTCACCATAATTCTACAAAATGTGAGCTATTCTAAGATGAGATAATGGAGGCTTCAAGTAGTTAAGTGACTTGCTCAAGGTCGCACCGAGGCTCCTCTGCACCAGTCAGCAGAGGACACTTGAGCCCACATGGCTCTCCCTCCCTTCCATCGTCACCCCACAGTTCCTTCACGCAAAGTACAGAGGCTGAGCAGCCTGGTACTCATAAGGAGCTTTCATCTTGAGATGCAACCTACTCAAAGCAAACTAACACCGACTGCATTCACGAAAAAAGGAACAAAGCTACAGATCATAAATCTAAATGAAAATAATGTCTAAAAGTGACGAATAAAGGCACTGGAAAGGAATCCAGTGGGAGAGAATTCTAACTCCTCACTGAGTCCAGAATGGTCTGATCTCCCCACTTGGGCCCAGAGGCTAGCAAGTCGCTTTGTGCTGTATACTCTTTTTGTCCGACTCTGACAATAAGTGAATCACTCATTCAAGGAAAACTCCCAGTGCTAAATCTACATGCATACGATAGCGTAATGGAACCATGCCTGAGGTACTTAAGATAAGAGAATGACTGGCTATGTGCAGAGAAATAATAAAGATAAGAGAGTAACTTTCCACCATCCAAGGAATTAATCAGGTGGATAAAATATAATTCACTGGCATTACCTGCACAGTAATCCTTGACCTGCACAATGCAGGCAAAAAGCATGAAGGATGCTTCTCAAATTGTCATGTTTATTGACTTGTATCTGACTCACTTGTCTACAGAGGATTTATTTAGCTTATAACCCTTCCTTAGCCAAGATGGCTGCCAATTTTTCATACCTAATGGCAGAGATAATGCAAATTGCATTCAAGTTTTTTTGTAGGAGTCAAAGCAAGGGTAGACAGTAAGTGTGTTATTACTTGTTTAGTCCTATTTTTTTTCCCATTTTGTCTGCGTTGAGAAGCTCCTTGGGCTGTGCTATTAGTAAATTCCTTCACTCTCTTACCTTAGCCCATCCCTGCATTCTGTACAATTATGGGATTCAGTACATGTCTTGCAATTTTCACTGCATTTCCGGCAAAGATTTTTCTCTGTTTTAAAAAGAGAAGCACCATTATAAGTCAGTTGGTCAAGTGGATTCCATAAAAGCATGTGAAGATGTTCTAATGTTTGCTAATGTATTAGTACCCACAGCCTTGAGTAGGGAATTGCAGGGAAAACCTCAGAATCAACATTTGTTATTACTTCTCCATAAAACAAATCCAAGCTCAGCCTACTGCCCTGGGAAATAACTGACACTCATTTGCCAGCCTGTAGACAGGAGAGCTACAGCCTACTTAGTTCTTCCTCGAATAATTTATAGGCCTTTCTCCCCTTCGCATGCCCTTTCCCAAGCAGAGTTTCCTAACTCCCAACACTAACAACTTCACTCCTGAATCTGTGCCTATAGTTTTCAGGATTCTTTCACCAGTGGCACTAGAAAAGGGAACTTACTGTGGAGATTCAACAGAAAGTGTTGCTTATTTCTTGCCTTGACTAAAACAGTGCCTTGTACTTTATGTCTTCTGTGGAACTCATATAAATCTAGTCTCTTTCAGACAACATCTATGTTCTATAGAGTAGAAATGTATTAGTTTGAACAATTGCACTGTGAACCATGGTTTCCCTGTTCAACATAAATCCAGGTCCACGGGGGGGAAGTAGGAAATGCACTACTCTATTGTGAAAAATGGTGATTTGGTATACCAAGTAAGGGCTTTTACCTGGGACAAACTTTTGCGAGGGGACATGCTATCTGCTCTGATATTCCAGGAGATTATATCCCCAATGTATCTTTAAAACTGAATGAAACTTCAGCAGTTCTCCTCCTTTATCTGTCTCTAAATGTTGGTGTTCTTTGGGGTTCCATAGGAGCTATTAAGCTCTTGACAATACTGTGGTATTTATACACGGTATTCATTGTGCTATTAACACTGGCTGTGGCCTGGGACAGTGGTGGGAACCTATGGTATGTGTGCTGCAGTGGGCTGTTTGTATCACTGAATGCTCTAGAAGGGTCATGGTCATTGGCCTAGGATATGAAATTACACGTCCTATATTGGCCTTTTGCTTTTAGTATTTTTTGTGGGCAAAATCATGATCTCTATGCTCATTTGGTAAGTGGAGATTACGATGATACCCACTTTCAGCTTGTCTTGAGAAATTAATGAAATTATTCAAGAGGATAATATAAACTGTAAATGTATTGGCAGTAATTATTCCTAGTCACAATTATAGTGGCCACCATGTTGTATATAAAAGAACTCTTTACAGGAGAGAATTATAATGAAAAGCAGATATATAGGAGAGAGATACGCAGACATCTGAACTAATACTAAGTGGTGGCTACAGTAACTGAATTTCTTCCCTTAATTATCCTACTCCCAGACTCTCCAAAAAAAGATTAGGCCCTTAAGGGCTGGAGGAATAGCTCAGTGATAGGAGTCCATGCATAGCACGCATCGAGCCTTAACAAGAGAAAACAAAGGAATCTCTCAGTTATTCATAATTTGTCATATAACATCCTAGAATCAAATTTTTGTTCTAAGATTCAGCCTTCTTGGTAGAATTTTGACATTACTCTCCAAGGAATACTGAATATTTCTGTGGATTCTCAATGCTCCTCTTCTCCCAATTTTGCCTTTCCCTATCAGATTGTAACTCACGATCCACATTTTAGGGCAAATAAGAACTGTAGAGAAATCCCTGCTCCCTACTCAAAAGGTAGGATGAAAAACTCATCTGCTACCCAGAGAGATGCCTGCTTTGCTTTAGAGAATCTCACATCTCATGACACAAGAGATCTTTTAAAAACAGCTCTTGTTGGCCAAAAACAGGAGAATCACTATGAGTTCGATCTATATAATGAGACCCTGTAGAACCTGCAGACCCTGTACCAAATACATAAAAACAAACGAACAGTTCATGTTCCTTTAAACTTGGGCTTTCTTATTTGTCAGATTGTGCAGAAACACGATATTTCAGTGTCATTATACAGCATGGTGTGACACCTTTGTCAAGAGAAGTTATCTGGAAATCAGAAATAAAACAAAAGATATCTCCAGCCCTTTCCAGGGCCCCACTGGAGTGCTGACAGGCATGTTCAGGGATCGCCTCTGACAGGGATGGTGAACCTGTTAGAGCTTTCAGTGATACAAACAGCCCACTGTGGCATGCATTTCCCCAAGTTGGCCAACATGGTGCTAGGGCATGGTCTCTCGGTTTGTTTGCTAATGATAGTGGATAAGGGAGACTTTATGAAGTTTTATATTATAGCATAGATCTTTATTTGACAAAGTTGCAAGCTATTACAAGACAAAATACCTCCCAAATTCTAGTTTTGTTGCCATGTAGGAAATTATTCAGTTTCACCTCTAGCGAAGAGCTTTCATTTTGCCTTTCCAGTAAACTACATTTGCCACCCTACATGCGACCTCATAAACGAGTTACATGCGTTTGCCATATGTTCACTCTTTGTCTGTAACAAAACCATGCTTTTTTAAACTTTTCACAGGGCACATTCTGACACCACACCGCCTGTTCGCACCTGGAGCATGTGCAGTAGTAAAGAGCAGGCCCAGCTGCTACCTGGTTATCCTTTATACACCCGCCTAGGGGCCCATGGCTGGCAACTAAAAGCTTGGATCTCTCACTTTGAGGATTTCTACCACTCTGCTGAGAGTGCTCAGGTTGTCTAAACTGTGTAAAAACAATATGGCCTAAAACAAACACCTGCTTTCCTTTGAGGAGTCTGACGTTTTGGAACATGCCCAGGCTTAGCACTGGGAGCTGGTCAGGTAGGCATCAGGTAGGGTCTCCATGGAGATTCAGAGGACATTTTACACATTTGACACAAATTCTTCTGGTGTAATGAAGCACATCCTGAGTGACTGTACTGGGAAGGCACTCTTGGAAGATTGTCTCTAGTTTTCTCTGGACTTCACCATTTCTCTGAGCTGATTTTAGTTTATTTCCCTTTGCTCTAATAAACCATAACTGTGTATTGAAGAGTACAAGTATATCCTGAGAAGGATGACCATTCCTAGCGAATCTTGACTCTGGGCATGGTCTTGAGGACCCTCTACTATAGTCAGATGAGAATTTTTATACAATGCTTCTAAACTGTCTCTTAAAATAAATTGGCTAGAATCTATTTGATATGAAGCAGTGTGCAGGTTCATAAAGGATGAATATTCCTTCAAACAGCACTGAAATGAAAACCCTACACAGGGTCTCTGAAAGATGAATATTTGAAATCAACTCACTGGTGTCCTGATAGGTCCCATCAGGGCAGGGGATAACGCAGCTGTTGGTTTCTTCACTCAGGAAGTAACCATATTTACAGGACAGGCATTGGTCACCATGGCTCCCGAAGCAGGACTCACAGTTGGGTGCACACTTCCGGCAGCGCTTCTTGTCAGCGTGGTAGTGGCCCGGGGGGCAGCTAGAGACACAGATCCTGCATTGCAGAACAATAAGAAAGAAGGCTCCATCACCAGTGACTTGGTCCTTAGTGGCCTCAGCCTGGATATGAGTTCTGAACCAGGATGACAAGGACAAACCCGGAGAGCTGAGCACTGTTGGGTAAAGCATTTTCCCCGGGCTGGGCACTGAAGAAGGAACACAGTTACATCAGATGAGGTGACCCTTGATCCTAGCCATCCCTTAGTTCAGGTCCAGTGCTGAAAGGAAGGTTTAGATGCTGCTGTTCAGGGTGGAGGCTGAATCTCCACAGTATGCCTGGGGTGCTGAGTCAGAGGGAAAGTACATGGGAGCCCTGATTTTATGCAAAAAAAGGTTACTTGAATGGGGGTCCTTTCTACTGTTGTCTGGGTCCTGTATGTGCACATGTAGGTAGTGGTCCTGGTTGTCTGCTATAGTCTAAACTAATATAAAGATATTTACATTTATGTTGGTTATGAGAAGCTGTTTTTCTTAATAACTGCACATAACTGAAAGACAAAGCTTAATTTATTTCTTCAACAAATATTTGTTGAGCACCAATTAAATATCAGGCATTTCTAAAGTACAAGAGATCACAAAGTCACTGAATTAGTTCAGGGCCTTTTCCTCAAGGAAATTAGATTTTAGCACAGACTTAAACAGGGATCTGAGCCTGTCTGGCTCTGGGTGTGTGCTTGGGCTATGGTGGTACCACATGCAGCCCTGCAGAGTGACTTCTGCCTGAAAGAGAGGGAGGAGGGAGAAGGTGGCTGCACAAGGGCCATGGGCTAGGGAGGACATGGTGTAGTGGGGCAGTCCATGGTCTATGCTCTGACCCCACTGACACATGGTACCTATTGGTACCCCAGTGAAAGACTGAGAACCCTTGGTATGTGCTGGGGATTATGGCAGAGCGTGGCATTTCCACAGAGGCAAACACAGCCAGAGTATCAAACAGGAACTGAGTGTAAAGCACACCCAAGGAGAACAGGTAGATTAAGTCTGAGAGCCTAGTAGCACCATGGTCACCATTAGCAGCAATATGCTTTAAAAGTGTGAGGCTGAGGATAGAGCTCAGCGGCACAGTGCCTGCTTGGCAAGTGTGAGGTCCTGAGTTTGATTCCTAGTATGAAAAAAAATGCTAAAACCATAGATTTTAAAATGTTCTAACCACAAAAATAGGTATGTGAGAGAATGTTTAAATTGAATAGCTTGATTTGGCTACTCTACAGTGTGCATATATTTCAAAATACCAGGTTATACACTATAAATATGCCTTTAAAATATTTAGTCATTTATTTATTTAATTTTTTGGGTATGGGGAATCAAACTCTCAAACTCACATTTGCCAGGCAGGTGTCGCATCACTGAGCTACGTCTTTGGCTAAATATACTTTTTAGCACAATAATTAAAACAAAGAAATAAACAGACAAAAACTGGGAGAAGGCTGAGGTAGGATTGCTAGTCCAATCCCAGGCTGGGCAACTCCGTGCGACCCTGTCTCAGAAAAGGGATGGGGATGTAGTATAGAAAGGCCTTGCATTTAGTCCTTAGTACATACAACACCAGCAACCATGAACAAACAAAACAAAATGAAACAAACTGGAGAATAGCAGGTACATGCCTCACTGGTTTCTCCAGCTAAACATGAGGAGAGCCATGTCTAGTTTCACAGCACAAAGCCTATTATGCGCTTTGTAACTCAGCAGAATTTTCATCACTGTGGATTCTACAGGTGGGCAATGAGCCTGAGCAGTAGCACCTTCTCCAAGCTCGGGGCCTGATGGATGACCTGGAGAAGTGGTGGCTTCCAGCATGCACCCCATGTTGCTGGTCCTATGGGATCTCCTGGGATTGTGGTTACATGTATGGGATCTGATGAGGTCTCTTACCTGGTATTGTTTTTCAGCTTGTAGTAGTAGTGCAAACAATCATTGCAGTGGTCTGGTCCAGGCCCATCACAGCCCACCTCACTGCACTCAGGATCACAGGGGCCTTTCCAAAAGAGATTGGAGCAAAAGCAAAGCATGAGCCAAGCACTCTGGCAGGTCTGCTTGATTCTGACTTTGGTACAGGATAACATATTACTTTCTTCCTCTCACATAGTGAAAGTTTTTTTTTTTTAAGACAGAGGGACTAACAGCTAACATGATTCTAAACTCAGAGATAAACTTTGGCTTTTATTATGGAAAAACTAAATCACCTAGGTATCAACTATGTCAAATCTATACAAGGCCCATTCTTCAAAGTGCATATGGCTGCAAGGTAGGAGATAAGAAATAGTTCAGAATTCAAATGAACACCGAGACTATTGCAGTGGGGTGGGGGTGGGGAACTCCTGCAATTAATATGCAGAACAAAATGTTGGATTTATACAAAATGAGAAGCTAGATGTTGAAAAAAAAAAAAAGATTATTACTCAACTTCTGGACCAAACTGCTGGTTCATTCAAAGTCATTAGAGGTACAAAACATCCCTGAAATACAATGACCTGGAGAAGCATCATTATGGCACCTGCACAAGCTTATCAGCATCTTTGATCACAAAGCAGGTACCTTAGGTACTGACAGTAAATTCAAAATGACATTCTATCCAAAGGCCAATGAGAGTCTCCATGAAAGAAAATAACATAATGTGTAAAATAAGAGCTAACTTAAAAGAATGCCAGACCTGGGATGAAGGTACCTAATTTCTCTTGCTGTATATTCATTGGTACAGAGAGGGAATGCAGAAAGAGAAAATAAAATAGTAGAAAATTATTTTGTGATTTATGGAAAACTTTTTATTGATGTGAGCTACTTTCCACTGAAATAGACAAATATTAAGCCAAGGGTACCAGAGATGTTTTGAATCCTGTTTTAGTCAAAAAGGACTTATTGAGAACCATGGTTTTCCTATGACATTATATAACTATGTCCAAAATAACTGAATCCCAGAAGCATAAACTGTTAGAACTGGGTGGAATGACTTAGAAAAACTTCTGGTAGTCTAACAAGCTAATTTCACTAATGAGGAGATTGATTTTTTTTTTTTCCTAAGCAATAACAGTGATTTGTCCAGGATCATATAGCTAGAAGGGTTTGGATCAACACTGCTCTGCAATCTCATCTTCATTTTTTGCTTAAAAGTAGCAAATTGTGTGCTCAAAATGGCCTTGCCACCTGAATGGAAATAAGTCATTTCAAATGCTGCAGAATTGAAATATATTCCAGAATAACTACAAAAGTAATTTGACACATTGATTATTCCTGTTTTCCCATAAGCATTACACTTTCATTATATTAAGTTCTATAGCTAGTACAACTTGGGGCAGGTTAACTTTCCACTACTGTCCAGCAGAGGACGGATGGCTGTGAGGGAAAGGGCTTAAGTCCAGCCATCTCTGGGTCTCAATGTCCCTGGGACTCAATGAAACTGAACAGGGATCTGGTTATTTAGAACGTCATTTGCACCTCTAGTCAGGCTGCCTTCCACATGAAGGTAAAAAGTCTCAGCTCCAAAGGAAAGGAGTCATGAGGGTCCTTAAATTTTCAACAGATGATTTCATGAATTGAAAAAGAAAACCCTAAACGCATTTATTCTCAGTATGTGCTGACAGGACTCTGTAGGGTAGGTTCACATGCTACGCTCCTTCTCTGATAAACTGTCCCAGATGCACTCTAGTATTGGAGGTTGTGGGATAATAATGAAGTAATTGTCTCTGTTCTATGCTACCTGACAATATCAATACTTTAGAGATGTACTGAAAACTCCACAAAATTGTTTAGCTGTGCTCAGAGTCTTAACTTTACCAAAATTCGAATTCGAAACATTAGAAAAATTTGAGTAAGAAATAAAGTGATAGGTTTCTATCATGGTCCATTTCTGTTTTTGGATATACTTTCTTCTATCAAAGATGACAACATGATTGACATCTATAACATAGGCACTTTAGAAGCTCAAAGCAAACCAAGGCAAACATCTCATGTACTCTAGCTAGCTTCATTGGCCCTAATCAGTCAGCATTTTACTGATTCTGGGGGACTATGTATTTAGAATAAAGGAAGGGGCTGGGGAGATGGCTCAGTGGAATAAGCACTTCCCTGGCAAGCGCAAGAGCCTGTGTTCAATCTCCGGTTCCAGAAAAAAAAGAAAAAAAGAAAAAAAGAATAAAGGAAGTAGAAAGTAGGTACATATATTAAGATATTCTGCTCAGGTGATTAATGCAGTACATTTATCTCAGTATTTAAAGAAAAATTCTAGAAATATGGCTTAACAAACATTTCTAGTCTAAAGAAGGTATATTACACTTCTATTTGTACAGAGTTCTCTATTAGAGGCTTTCTCCATTAAGTGTTAAATATTATATTTCAAGATTCAATGGTCTTAGAAGTTATAGCCAATGCAACAAGACAGGGGTCAAGGACACAATGAGAAGGACAAAAAAAATTTTACAATTTGTAGGTGATATGGCTATAGTACTGAGACCACCCAGAAATCCAACTCTGGACTTATATTAAGGACAGAGTTAAGTTATGTAGACAAATATTGAGTAAAAGTACAGCAACCAACAAATTTCCTACATACCAGAGTATTTTCATCAGAAAGCATGGAATATTTCCCTTACAAGAGCAACATGTTATACCAAAATACCTAGGTATAACATGATCAAGAAGCAAACTACATAAAATTAAAGACTTCACTGAAATAGGAAGGCACATATGTTTTATACAGAAAAGCTACATATTATAAAAAATAATTCTTTCCATGAGCTTGCATGTAAATTCAAATCAAATTCCAATGGGACTTCTAAAGGGCACTTAGTAAACAATTTAAAATTTTATTTGAAAAACAGCAGCAGGGCAATCATTTCTATGAAAATGGGAAGCAGATGTTAAAAAAATATTAAAATACATCAGGCAGGCTGAGGGTGCAGCTCGGCAGTAGGAGTATGTTTAGCATGTACGAGGCCCTAAATTGAATTGCTAACATCCCTGACCTCTCCCTACACACATACACACAAAAAAAGAAAAAAAAAAATAAACAAAACCCTCCACAAAAAACACTGCATGTGGCATTCATTTGAAAGTAGACTGATGAATGAGAAAAGGTGGTACTAGCAAAGATCTTGACATAAAAACTTATATTGTAAAGAAAGCACCATAAACCAATAAAAGAAAGGATGCTCAAGCAGTGATGTTAATCTGTTTGGGAACTCAGGACAGTTTCAATTCACACTATATATCATAAATCCAAGTAAGTTCTGGATGAGTTAAGGCTTAAATATAAAAAATAGAAGATTACAAAGTATAAAACAAAAACATTCCCAGGTAAATAGTTAGCTGATATTCAGGGATAAAACTGCACTAAAGAACAAAACAAAACAGAACAAAAACCAAAAAACCAAAAACCCTAGGACTGTGATATCTGAAACTAAAAACCCTTTTCGCTAACAGTGTTTTCTGTTAAACTATCACACAAAAAATTACACCGGGAAGCAAGTGATAACCGCAGATATACTTTTTAATCAATATGAGATAATGTGAGACAGTAACAGGCTAAGTTCCTATAATACAGGTCCGAGATTGAACGCCTTCTTGAATAGGAAAGTGGGCACAACCCAGTTGTATTTAATTCAGGGAGCCTCAGGGGTAAGTGCTTTTAGATTTACTAAGGTTCAAAGCCATAAAATATAAAAAATGTTCTTTCAATTTTTTCTTTGCTGTTTTCTTTCCAGGCAGTGCTGGCAGGAATGAGCGCAATAAAAGGCCCACCGCTGGCCGCGGGGAGACGGTGCATCGTGTGCGCAGCGCAGGCTGCCTGACTGTTTCCAAGCTGCGCGACCGATTACCCCCTCTGCGGCCATAAATCTTGGACTGGAATTCTATTCTAAAGGAATAACCCAAGATATAGGCAAAAACTCCAAAATCATGGTGTGCATCTACGCCTTGTTTAAAAGTAGTGTAAAACGAGGCAAACTGCATCCCAGATTATGGCTTCAATACTCCTGGTATGATCGGAGTATGACTGTGAGCTCTGAAGACGACACTTATGGTTAGCTGAATGCATGACTACATGATCAAACTGATAGGCACGCACAAAATATTTGGGAGGATGAAACGTCTGACAATATGATGTGTATTATCATAGCATATATTATTTTAGTCCCTCAGTGGGAGGGAGTATGAGCATTCTGAAAGTGTGACCCGTGCAGGCCACTCACCCGCATAATCCTCTGTACCGTAGTCTTCTGTGGGGTCCTCCACTCGGCTGTAGCGGAAACGCTCCACCTTAGGAAACTCATTGGTCGGGGAGTATGGCTGCACCGAGGTGCCATAGAGGACTAAGGACCATTCTTTCAATTTACCTGTAAAACCACCATATGATCCAATATTCATTCCTTCACTGAATCAAACTTCTGTTCTCAATTCTTCATCTATCTATCATTCAATGTTAATAACCACTATATAAACTATCTACTTTTGCTGTTTTTTGACACAGGGTTCCACTTTGTAGTGCAGGCTGGCCTCAAATTCATGGCGATTCTCCTGCTTCAGCCTTCCCAGTGCTGGGATTACAGGAGTGCCCAGTTAATAAACTACCTCCCAGATTGTGCTGTCCCATATGGCAGCTACTAGCTCTACAGTTTACGGCTACTTCAATGAACAGAAGTTAACTGGAAGTGGACCACTCCCATCCTTGCAGAGCATCGTCTACATACCACTGCAAAACAGCACTTCTAAGTCAAGAGCGTCGTGAGACTACAGGGAGTGTCTCACCTCCTTTGGATGTATTACAAGGAACAGTCTGCTTTTGTTAAGTCCTTATTTATCCCTTTAGCTCTTAGCTTCAAAAAATTAAAGTTTTCAATGCAAATTAAAGAAAAAGGGAAAACTGCCTCTGAGTCACTAAGCTTCCTATGATTCACATGAAACGGAAGCAACCATTAAGAAGTGATTTAACACACGAGCATTTCAAACCTACAAATATGCTGGGAGGAACGCAGACCCTGCACCTCAGAATGCCTCTCACTTCGGCTTAGTACACAGGATCTGGGATGGCCAGGGCTGGGGTCAAGGGTAGTGTCAGGGGCTACAGCAGAAAGTGACCACTTTCAGCTGGGGGGCCTCCCATCCATCAGCACCTATAACCAGCACCAAATCTAGGCCTCAGGTTTCCAAGTACAGCGCTTGCTAGATGCAAGCAAGCATAGGCCTAGACACTGCAAATTTTATTCTATTGAATTTGATAGCAACATTGAGGCAAGGTCTAGCATTCCTCATATCCTGGGGATACTGGTGGGGAAACGGATGCATAGAAGTTGCTGATTACACCAACTTCAGTAAGAGGGAAGATGAAATTAAAAACCATTCTGAGTTCAAATCTTGAGCTCTTTAACCATTTTACAAATAATTCTAGGACTGTAGGAACCTGATATTGAGAAATAAGTACACAGATACTTCTTGGCTTATGGTGATGAGAAAAACCACTGTAAATTAAAAATATTATAAGTTAAAACTACTTTTAATACAGCCTACTAAACAGCATAGCTTAGCAGCATCTATTATAAATGTGTGTATAATATTTATATTAGCGTTCAGCTAGGCGAAATCACCTAGCACAAATGTATCTTTTCAAAATGTTGAACATCTCATGTCTACACACCGATCAGTGTTTTGTGGACAAGATGGGATGTGAAACCACAATATCGCAAAAGCACCAGCAACATGGTCCAAAGGGGACCAGCTACCTTTTCTCATACGTGGTTGCCTTGCTGGGGCCATGGCTTACTGCCCCTGGCCAGGATTGCAAGAGAACCCTGCCCTGCACATCACCAACCCAGGAAAAGACCTGAAGTCAGAATTCAAAGTAGGTATGGTTTTTATTGAATGCATGGTGCCTTCACACCTTCATAAAGCTGAGATCTTAAAGCAAATAATCATTAAATCCAGGATCATCCACAAAGGACTAATTTTTTTCTGACATGTACATTGGGCCAGTATAGCTAGTTTACATGCGATTTATTCTTGCTGGCTTTTCTTTGCATTCATTTCCACTACCAGGATGGTGTTCAGGCTCAGTCCTAAATGGCACTCCACAGGTGGAGGCTAGAGGCATCGGGAAATGATGTCTTCTCTGCCCCGAGGTGACAGTAGAAGGGCAAATCTACTTCCCTCAGGGCATCTCTCAAGTGTATCAGTGGAATATACAGTGCAGTGACACTGCATCTCACCTTATCCACTAGGCAGCCTAAAACCTAGTTGATTCTGGATCTAAGAAAGTATCCTCCAATGCGCTTTGGAGAACAGTGTCTCAAAATTAACTGTATCCTTGGTTCCACTTCTGAAGGGCATCATAGGCCCATTAGGGATATCCTTACATAAACTCATGTCTAATTTTCACTCATGATGCTGTCCCAAGAGCCAAGCAGGTGTCAGTGTGATGTTCTTGAATTTCCAGACCTGGGAGCTAAATTAACTTCTTTTTGTTATAAAGTATTCAGCCATGGTATTTCATTACAGCATCCCAAAACAGATTTAGATATGTGAGAAACATTTTGATCAAAACACCTCCCATCATTTTCTTATATCATACATTTATTGATAGACAGGAAGCTCTCACCTGGAGTCTTGAAGTTCCGCAGCTGAGAGGGCGTATCATAAACTTCAAGGATCCAATCACCAGCAGCTTGCTCTCCCCAGCAATGAATGGTCATGAACTCCCAATTTTTAAATCCTTCCATAGAATGGTCAAATAACCTGAAAGAGAATCACACAACATCACCTGGTATGGAACTTGAAATGCAGTGAGGGCACAGAAAACACCGCAAGCCGTGATTGTCTGCAGTCAACATGTTTAGCTGCACACTGGAGTTGCCTTGGCCCTGGAATCAGCAGTTGGCAGACCCACGTGTACATCAATGTCATGTGCTAAGCATACAGGCTTGGGGCTGGCCACGCAGGAGCAAATCTACAAGGACTGACTACATGGGAAGCAGGGAAGCTAGGCTGAGGAAGGCCCTGCCTGCAGCGCTGACAGTAAAGGGTTGAGGATGTGGAGCAAGTACAACACTTTCATGGTGTTGAGAGGAATGCAAAAGCGCTACAGCAAATTCACCATAAAACTAAAATAACCTCTTTTTAAGATATTTACCCAGGAGAAATATGTCTGCAGAAGTAATTCCACTGGAGTATTCTTTTTTTTTTTTTTTGAGACAGGGTCTCACTACGTAATTCAGGCTGGTCTTGAGCTTATTACAT
>NDGM011110446.1:0-14787 GCA_002564305.1 Octomys mimax | reverse complement strand
TTGTTTAGTTCCATTATTTGAACCTAGCTTTATCTTCAACACCATGAAAACAAAATAATAAAGCCTGAAATATTTACTGAATGTACTGTATGCCAGGCATTGTGCTTATATGTTGAGGAGATGTAATATCAGTGAATGGCAAACAATTTTTCAATTATTCTCAGAATAGTTATTGAATGGCTGCCATTTCAAGGTACTATTGCAGAGATGTATGGTGAATAAGAAAGAGAAGATTTCTCCCCTCGTGTGGCTCACAATCTGATATAGTTGAAAGCAGTAATATACAAACAAATGAATGAGATAATTACAAGTTGTGCTTAAGGAATTTAGAGTAAATTAAGCATAGAGTAAATGGTAGTGATTAACTGAGGAAAGTTCTCTTACACAAATGAACAGAGAAGGGTTCTACAAGAGGGATTAAGGGATGTCTTAGCTGAAACCTTAAAGATAAGGAAGAGGCTGTCAGCCTTGATAATCTTTGATATGGAATGTTCCTGACTAAGAGAAAGGAATGGCAGAAGTCTCAAGCTGGACATGACCTTGGCAAGGATGAAGAATTGAAAAGGGCAGCATACTTAGAGAAGAGTGTGAACAAAAAGACCTGTGGAAAGACTAGTAAAATATAGATTGGCTCAAGGCTTCCTAGATTGTGATGAAGAATTTGGAGATTATTCTGAGAAAATGGAAAGTCATGAAAGCATATAATCACTGACTAGAATAACCTAATGGATGTTATAGTTTACTGGGTAGACTTAAAATAATTGAAGTGCCATTTGGTATTATTTACAATAGAAATTAGATTAAATTTAGCTTTCATTAACTTAATTCTCTCTTCTCACTGTAAACCAGTAGCCACACTGGTTGATTTACCTGCCGGGGACATAAATCTGTTATCTTTATTTTTTTCACTTTTACTGTGGTGGCTGCCACTTGTGTTCCTTTCAATTAAATTTTATTTAGGCTGACACTCCTCTTTTTTTCTTTCTCCCTTTACATGAAGTCATTGCAGAGCCAAGATCTATTGAGTAGATCCTAAAGCTTTTCTCACTAACTACCGGAACTGGACTCAGACAGTAGAAAGACTAGATGAGAAGTAGACCCTCTACGGATTTTCTCTCTGTAATAAATTTCTTCTTTTTACCTTCATGAATGACTCATTCTAGGTCATTCATATTGTGACAATTAAGTTATTTCCAGTAACAATCTGCATAACCTTTTAATTTTTTCATTTTCCTAAGAGAGAAAAGGACAGCACTGGAAATGGGAAGGCTGGCAGTTGCTAAGCACCAAGCTGATACTCAGAAAGAGGCAATGAAACACAAGAGGATGTAAAAATAAACAACCATTTTAATTTTTAACTATAAACTAAATGATTCTGATTAGGCTACTTGATTACTTTCATTCTCTAAAGAGAGTTTCACAAAATACATGGACTACTTTTGAATTTTTAAATTTCTGTCAGCTGTGTCATTTTAAGACTTTTTCTCCTAAAATGTTGGTCACGGTGACTAAAATTTATTTTTTCATTTAATGATTTGAAGGTCAACAGTTTTTTGCAAGACAAAATCAAATCTATGCCACTTAAATTTCAGTAGAGTTGGCTTGAATATTGCCTTAAAGGTACCTCTATAATATGGATTAAATCATTCCATGATCTTTTTGTGTGAGTGTGGTGGTTGTTCTTATTGTTCTTGTTCAACTTCATGAAGAGCTTTAGTCTCAGAATGCCAGCCTTCTGGTACTTTGAATTGGATCACTTAGATCCTAAAAGAGGTCACCAACTGCATTTCCTTACCTCTAAACCTTTGTATTCATGGTAACTCTAAGAAAAAAGAACAACCTCTCACTTAAGCTCTGTACAGTTTTCGTAATCTTGTGTATTGAATTTTAAGTTTGTACTTATAACATAAATAAAAATAATAAATGATCTGGATCTAGCTCTAGTAAGAGGGCCAATTACCTTGGTAATGCATTACTTTGCAGAATTAGCAGTACAGGCCAGTCATGAAAGGCAGCATTATGTAGTGGTTGAATACACATGATCCAAAGCCAGACTTCATTTTGAATCTTGCTCTTCCATGTATAAGAGAAGAAAATAAAGGTGCCTTACTTTTGCTGAGATTATTAAGTGAGATGATGTTTTCAAAGGTGTTAGAAACATGACTTAATCAATAAGTACTGTATAAGTGATTTGATTACTAAGCCAATATACACAGATATATTTGGGAATGCCATGTCATCAGATTCTAGTATTTCGTCCTGTTTTTTCTCCCATTTTTAAAAGTGTACCTAGAAAGCATAAGTATCTAATTATTTCCATAAGGGAACCTCTATAAATAAATATACACAAACATCATCTCTACATATAACCCACATCAGTGTTTGGTTTGTTTAAATTTTGGTGACCACAGTTTAGTTAACATAGTCCTCAGACTACACGGTTCAACTTTCAACCACCATAGTAAATTAAAGAATAATTGTGTACAGTATGTTTGCCTATAAATTCTTCAGTCCACTCTCAACAAGCATATAGCAGATGTGTAGCAGGGGCACTGGCCAATCATGTCACTTCCTTCAACATTTGTCGGTAACTGGCAACTATACATCTATGTTCAGTTAACACCCAGACAGCAAAGTGTTGTGGCATTTCCTCCCTGTATTCACTTGACATTTTTCACAAATAAATCAACAGAGTTTTAAAAAATAGAAAGATTGAAATGCAACAAAGACACAAGAGGTGGTAATGGATTGAATGAGCATAAATCAAGCTATAGATGAAATAGTAGGGGCATTCATGGTGGTCTGCATGTGAGTGGTTCTAGACTCACAACCAGAGGACCTTAGTGAAGGTGAACTTATCAACATATATGAGGTTGTGACAAAAAGAATGAAAGTATCCTAGAGAAAGTGACGTTTTCACTTTAAAAGAAAGTGACATTTTCACTTTAAAAGAACTCTCAGAGGTATTTCATAACATTGAAAAAAACACAAAGGATAAAATGTCTGAAGCTGATCAAAACTAGAGAGCAGTATGACAATTCTCCAAAGTAGGGATAACGCACTTTCTGTATCTTAAGTTACACATTGACAAGACTGGGAAGGCAGGCACTGCTGAAACTACTTTTGAGGAAAGTACAGAGAAATAACTTGGATTCTGAACAGAGCTAGTATTTCAACAGCAAAATACTTTCAACTCAAAATAGATCAGTTATATCAAATTGCGTACCAAAATACCAAATTTAATATCATATGTTTGCATGATACTAAATAAATATTGGTTTTGCTCTTTATATTTCCCTACATAATTATAGAGTATAATCAAAGACTTTTTAAGTTGTGACAAACATTTCTGAAAGTTCTTTAACAACCATACCTTTTCCTCTCACTAATGTAGACCTCTGTGCAGACCCAGCTTGCACAGTCACTTATATGACCCTGCGTTACCATACAACATGAAGGCCACGTGAGTTACTTTGGAGGCAGGGCTAGCCCAAGAAGAGGGCTGGCCGGGAGAGATCTCTGCACTAAAAGTTGTGCTGGTTGGAGAAAAGCCTTGAAAACAATTGAGCTTGGGTCAAACAAATAGCAAATTACTCTATCATTTGGATACTTTGATGCAATTTTTAATCACCACTAAATAACATCAGCAAACTTCATTTATTTGGATTGCTTGGAACCAGGGATTCTTTCAACAGATGAAGCATCCTAAAGTTAGCATCCTTATTTCTTGGACCTTTTATTTTTCATAGGAATAAGTGAAAAGAGTTTTTCTTCTTCTCTCAAAAGTGCATATTATTGGACACAAATTACACTCTCAGTATTCTAGAACTTGTGTAAAATCTCACACAAAATGACACTGATGTCAACTTACATCTGAATTAACACAGATTATTTTATCCAATTCTAATAGGATATAAAATTTAGAGGTTTGTATATAAGTATCAACATTATTTTGTACTGTTTTTAGTTTGAAGATGGCCTTGAATAGTTTGGTCACTGTTACCCATTCTTACACTTGAATATAATAAAATCAGTTGAAAATGTAATGATGGTGTGGGAAAATATTCTCCCTCAATTGTTGGCTTTGAAGTATAAACCTTTGTATAGAGTATAAACAAATATAAACGTCCATTTGACCAATATTCATCAAAAGAAAAATGAAAATATTTAACCTTTGGCCATCAATTAATTCCATCTTTGGATTTATCTAATATCTTGCCTATGTATGAAATGATATAAATTTAAGAACATTCATTGTATCATTACTCATAATGGTAAATGGTTGAAAATACCATGTAACAAGTGTTCAAAAATTGCACTAAAATGCCAATAACATGAATTTCAGATACTGAATCATAAGATAGATCTCCATGTGCATGGTTTACAAAAGAAATGTTATAGAAGTGATTTTATGACTCCAGCATCCTTCAGATCCAGTAAGTGATTCTAGGAATTATAAGATTACAAAGAAAATTGATAAATGGTATTATTTTTAAAAAAGTAAAAATATGACAGCTGAATTGGGCAAAATGGAGAGAATGATTCAGAAATGTATTCCTTCAATATGAGTGTTTCACAAAAATCAGCAGCATTCCTGTACACTAATAACAAATTCACTGAGAAAGAAATCAAGTAAAAAGTACCATTCACAATGGCCAAAAAATTTTACAGATTTAGTGATTAACCTTACTAAGAAAGTGAAAGAATTTTACAATAAAAACTATGGTACTCTGAAAAAGGAAGTGAAGAAGATATCAGAAAATAGAAAGCCTCTAGGCCTGGATTGGCAGAACCAATATAGTCAAAATGTGCGTGCTTCTAAAATTAATATACAGATTTAACACAATCCAAACAAAATACCAAAAACATTCTGCAAAGACTACAGAAAACAATCTTAAATTTCATATGGAATCAGAAGAGACCAGAATGACAAAAGCAGTCCTGGGTAACAAGAGCAAACCGGGAGACATCACAATACCTGACTGGAAGGTAGATTACAACAATATATAATCTACCAACACAGCACAGTACTGATACAAGAGCAACCACGTGGATCAGTGGGACAGAATACAGGATCCAAAAACAACCCTATCACAACTACTTGATCTCTGACAAAAACATACACTGTAGAAAAGATAACTTATTTAATAAATAGGGTTGGGAAGATTAATTGCCCACATGAATCTAGAACTGTCTCTCTCACCATGTTTAAGCTAAAATTAAAATAGGGCCGGGGAGATGGCTCAGTGGAATAAGCACTTCCCTGGCAAATCCCCAGTTCAGGGGGAAAAAAAAGAAAAAAAAAATTAATCTGCTGGAAGATAATATCAGTAAAACTCTTCAAGTCATAGAGCTAGGCAAGGGCTTTCTGAACCGAACCATGTTTGCTCAGGAAATAGTACCAAGAATCAATAATGGGATCAGATCAAATTACACATCTGCACAGCAAAAGAAACAATCAACAGAGTAAAAACAACCTATAGAATGGGGGAAAATGTTTTGCCAACTATTCCTCAGAGAACTAGTTTCTAGAATATATAAAAACTCAAAATAATTACAAAATCCAATCAAAAAGTTGGCAATGAAATGAATAAACACTAAACAGAAGAAGAACAAAGATCCCACAAGAACTTGAAGAAAGGCTCGATATCACTAACCAGTAGGGAAGTGAAAATTAAAACAAAACTGAGATTCCATCTTACCTGAAAAAGAATGGCCACTATCAAGAATTTAAAGGGCTGGGGATATAGCTTGGCAGTCTGAGTGCCTACCTGGCAAGCCCAAGGACTCAGGTTTAATCCCTAGTACTGTAGACTGTTCTGGCCCCACATGGTGCTGGCCACCAAAACTGGGTGTGATGGCACACACCTGTAATCCCAGCACTGGGGAGGCTGAGACATGAGGATTATTGTGAGTCCAAGCTGCATAGCAAGATCCTGTACCAAATAAATAAATAAAAAGATTTTTAAAAGTGTAAAAGAATTTCAAGCAACAGCAAATGCTGGCAAGTCTGCAAGGAAAAAGGAATCTTTCTCTGCTTGGGGGGAATGAAACACAGTACAGCTACTATGAGAGTCAGTATGGACAGTCCTCAAAAACCAAACCACTTGACTCAACTTTGCCCTTTCTAGTTGGCAAACTACAGAGTTAAAGGCATCATGTTACAGGGACACCTGCCTACCCATGTGGGCAGTCACACAATTCGTAACAGCTAAACCCTGAAAATGGCCTATACATTCATCAGCAGATGAATAGGTAAAGAAAATGTGATATTTATCCACAATGTATTATTCCTCTACCATAAAGAAAGAAAAACTTGAGTCACTCTTGGGAAAAATGCATGTACCTAGAGACCATTATGCTAAGTGAAATAAATCAGACACACATATCTGAATATCACATGGTTTATCTTATAGGAAACCAAAATTATAAGTAAAACATAAAAATATAAGAAGTAGGGAGATAAATCTTTCTCAAATGGAAAATGGATTAATAGATGGAGAGAGTGAGGAAGGATGAGAAGGAAAAGGGATGAAAAATAAATTGAAGTGTGTTATTCCTAAGCACCAACTCCACCCGGGAATGCAGGCATTATGTGCTATAAAAATGTATTCATTTTAAAAAGCTGAGTGTTTCACAGAACTGGCCACTGAGTCATGTGCAACAAAGCTCAAGTAACAACTTTGTGGTAGTTCATTAAACTGATAACATGAGGGCTGATGACAATCCATCTGTCTAAGCCAGGAGGGCACGATTATTTCTTAAGCAGATACATAACCTATATCAGCAGAAAAATGGTTCTGCAAAGACATCCATATCCTAATCCCTGGAACCTGTGAATATTATGTGAAAAGGAGAATTAAAATTGAATATGAAGTGAAAGTTCCTAATCAGCCGACATGAAGGTAGAGACCTGGGTTACCCTGAACCCTATGATATTGTGAAGGTCCTCATCTGTGAAGAGGAGGCAGGAGAGTGATTGTTAGAATGATGTGACATGAGAGTCACTTGGCTATTGCTAGCTCTGAAGACGGAAGAAGCCATAAACTAGGGAATGTAAGAGACTCCAGAACAGATGAGCAAGGCAAGACAGTAGATTCTCCTGATGAGACTCCAAAAGGACACAGCCCTGCTGCTGCCTCAATTTTAGCCTAGTGAGACTCATGTCAGACTTCAGGTGTCTGGACAGGTAAAATAATAAATTGTCTTAAGTCTGTGGCACACTGTTAGAGCAGCAAGGAGACAGCAATGCAGCAACTCACTGTAGGCCCTGGATCCTGCCCAGCTTGACCACGGATGTGTGGAGGGAGGCTGGTGGCACGAGGGCACATGAGAAAGGGGCTAGATGTGCTTGCTCAGAGTACTCAGCTGCCTCGCTCGTGAAATACACAAAAGAAAATTTTCTAATACAGTAAATTGTTCATGGGTAAACGCATGGAAACATCTATCGAAAGAAAGATCCTATTTTATACTCTTGTATATCTCAAGGAGTGAAGATGAGCCATATCAAAAAGAGTATGTGGAAAAAAGAAAACTTTTTAAAGGGTATGGGATCAAAAAGCACAGAGGGGCTGTAAGCAGCAGACCAACAGGAGCACACTTGTATTCTGGGAGGATCTATTGATCTGTGCGAGTAGAGGAAAGTCTACTACCTGAAGGAGGTGTGAAGAGGATGCTCCTGAAAAGTGAGGGTGTGAAGTTGGCAAACTCCCAAACTCTGAATTTTAACTACACACCTACAACTTCGGAGATGACTGAAAAATGGCTTAATCGCTTTTTAAGTTCCTATTACAGTTAACAGGAAATCCAAGGCTTATATTTCCTTGAGAAAGTTTCAAAATTCTAATCTAATGATAGCTTACACAGAAACGTAGTGGATGAAAACAAGGAACACTATAATAAATTATAAACTGGAATTTAATTATCAGAGAATGCTAAGCACAAAATAATTCAAAGTCTCCTGCTTGAGAGCCTTAGTTTCTGAAGCTCTACAAAATAAGCTTACTCATACATGGAGAAAATTTGGAATTGAGCTGTTGCTATTTTCATCATCAACAGCACTACCCTAAAGCCACATACCTCCATGTGCTCTATAAGTGTATTTTTTTCTTTCAGGTCAATAAGTAAAATCAAAGAGATGGTGGATTCAGAATAGCCACATTCATCTTCTAGCCTAGGATGAATCTGTTCATTACCTGATGTGAAAAAGACTATAAGGCAAATTTAAGTAGGACCTACTCTTCCTTTCTCAACCAGAATTATTGGTTATCTTGGAACAACCTGATTTTTCTCTATTGGCTTTATTAGTAATATCAGTGAATACCTATGTGGGGAGTTACTTCTCCAAGATGTGTGAAAAGCTTGGTTTATAGCAAGAACTTATTATCACCAGTAACTTACATCTCTTTAATTATAAGTATGAAAGAAATGATAGAGCCACAAATTGGAGGGTGAATGGAGTCATAACTAAGCACAGGTACTCTGGCATCAGTCTGTGCTCAAATCTTGATTCTTTTACTTATGGCGCTATACAGCTTGATAAGCGTGGCTCAGCCCTTTTGCCAAATGAGCTACTGCATAGAATTGCTCAAAGGGTAAATTCATCTCATACATGTGCCTGGTATATGGAGGTAGTCAAATTATTTCATCTGTTATTCTTAGATTCAG
Organism: Octomys mimax; assembly: GCA_002564305.1. Lineage (NCBI taxonomy): Eukaryota > Metazoa > Chordata > Mammalia > Rodentia > Octodontidae > Octomys > Octomys mimax. Next base: position 6,120 of record NDGM011110446.1, on the reverse strand, counting down.
TTTGGTTAGCTCATTATTATGCAGGTGAAAGTTGATCGCTTTCTTTGGATTCAGTTTCCTCGTTGCTAAATTAAAAGCATTGGATAGATGTTAGCAAATTATCCTGCCAGGTCTCCTTAGTACATCTACTCATTATTCCTTTTAATATCTTTATCAGTTATATATTATCTACTATAGATGATTTATTGTGCCTTAGAATGACAGTTTGTACTTCCCCTCAAGAGTATGTAAGCACAAAGGAGATGTGACATAGAGGCACAACTTCCAGTTAGGCTCCAAAGTGTCAACTGTTGTGCTCCTTCTCTATGTAAAGTTCAGAGAAGGAAAGAAGTGTGGTGTAGAGAGGTGCATTTGGCCAGATTTAATACACTGAATACAAGCACGAAGGTAGAAAGAACAAACTGTGTTTAGAAATGGGCCTATAGCAATTTAATATGGTGGAGGGTTACTTAGTAGAGTAGAAGGCCAGGCTTGAAAGGGAAGTTGAACCACCTTTTAAGAGCATACTGATGCTTGCCTGAGTAGCATGGATCATTCCATAAATAAAAAAGTTATTGCAGAGTACAAAGGGGATCATGGGACTGACACAGGAGTTCAATTTTTTGGGGTGTTTTTTTGTTTGTTTGTTTTTTCAGAACCAAGAATTGAACTCAGGCCCTTGCACTTGCCAGGCAAGCACTTATTCTACTGAGCCATTTCCCCAGCCCAGTCCTGACACATGGAGAAAGAAGGGAGTGCCAGTGGAAGGACAGTTGGAAGAGGTCAGATGAGCAGTCCACCCTTGACCTGGATTGGAGGCTTTCTCATAAACTTCACTGACATTCAACACTTTCTTGGATTGCTACTCTTGGTTCCTGTGTATACCCTTTCTCCTCCTTGTTGATAGTATAATATGGTTTGAGTGTGTCCCCTAAGAGTTTGCATGTTAAGAGGTGTTAGCCTCGTGAATATTCACAAGTGAATTAATGTTTTTCTTACAGGAATAGCTATCTCTTTTCTTGCAAGCCCTCATGCATACTCTCCCCGTCTCAGTTCAATGATGTTTTGAAGCAGCATGAGGTCTCATCACGTGCCAAAATAAACCTCTTTATAAATTACCCAGCCTTAGATGCCCTGACATTGTAACAAAAGATCAACTATGGCACTCTCCAACTCATTTCCTTCTTTGGTTTTAGAAGAATTGCGAAGTCTGGCTGTGTGTCTCTGCTGTTGTAGCTGCCGCTCTCTGCACTGACCTCTCAATTCTGAGAATTGTATCTTATGCAGCCACCTATGGTTGAGCTTTGGCATTGATATGAGGACATTCTGTCTCTTTCTTACATAGAGTTTTTGCCTTGAAAACTTCTCTGCTCCTTTTTGAACAGAACTACTCTGGGCAGGGTGGATGCCTCAAGATCTTTTCTCCTTTCCTGTAGAGGCTTACTGTGTATCGTCAAGTCTTAGGTGTCCCTTGTCCCTTTATCCTCTCTGGTCCTCCTGACCTCTGTTAGATCTCTAGAGTTGAAGACCAATGGCAACAAAAGGAATGCCTTGCCTCAAACAAAGAGAATGCAAGAGGAACAGGGATGTGGCAATTCCCTTGACTGGTTTCCTTGAAAAAGTTTTTATTGCCAAACTTGAACAAGAGTTTGCTGGGATGTTGATATGAATCCCTTTTAATTTCTTGCTAGAACTCTAATAATCATATTTTCTAGGAGGTTAGAATGAAAAGGACAAGGTAAATCAAACAAATGCCACTCCTTAAAGAACATGCTGCACTTGAGAATCAGACAAACTTCTCTGGATTCAGATTCTGGGTCATCAGCCATACACTGGTGTTAGGTTATTCAGTTATTCTCTAGAATTCTGTTTTGCAGCTTGTAAGTAAGCAAAACACCTGACAGGTTTATTTTTAAAATTCAGTGAAAGGATGTGTGTCAGTTCCTGCTAACTTGACTGGATTAAGAGACTCCTGGGGGTCTCCTAGGTGACTGGATCAGAGACACCGTACCCTCAATGAATTAACCCACTGATACTCCTAGCAGAACACACCGTTAGGAAGTGGTGCAGAGTTGCAGGAGGGAGGCTCGGGGGCTGTCTTTGGGGGCATAACTCACACCAGCACTCTTCTCCACACTCTTCTCCCTGACCACAATGAAGGGAGCAGCTTTGTTTCCCCCAATCTTCCACCATGGCTTTCCTGCTTTGGAGCCAACTGAACATGGACAGCAAACTCTGAAACCAAGAACGAAATAGAAAGCTTTCCTGTGAGCTGCAGTGACATTATTTTGCCCCAGCAATGGGAAAACTGACTAAGACAGTATATAAGCAGAAAGTGGTCACATACAAGGAACTCATTCAATGTCACTCTTCCATTCCCCACTGCCAGTTGTGAGGCCCCCTTCCCCATTTCTCATGATCCTTGCTGCCTTCTGTGTTTTTAACTGTATTCAAACTTGCAGCAGAAAATAATCTGTAACTGCTGATTTTGATAATTCCATTATACAACCTCATGTGAAGATAGATATGTCATCTTACATGGCAAAATAATATGTCATGTTCCTTATTTAAAAGACTTCAAGTATTCCATCTTATGATGCACCTATGAATGGTTCAGAAATCAAAACACTTCAATAAGGGCCTATCATATAACACTTTTTGTCTGGTGAGCATTTGCAGGTCTGCCTGCTCAGATATGCCTCTTTTCCTCCTGCCGGGATGTCAATCAGCATCTTCCTTATCTTTCTCTGAGCTGTCATATATCTGTCTTAGAACACACACTAGTAAGGTGGCATGACCTGTCTACCTGCCTTCCCAGGCTGAACACTCTTCATGGGGTGTCCATTCACCAGCGACTCTGCCTCTGGGGCTTCCTACGCCCTCTCCTGCTCCAGACTAAGCATCTCACACCCTCATAGCACTTCCTTCTGTTCCGAGGGCTCCTTTAGACCAGCGCACATACTACACCAACCTTCTGGAAGTTTCTCCACACATCTTATTCTACATTCATCTTCTCAATATATGAATTGTTTCACATAAATTGTAAACAATTGAATTGTTTTCACGTGTGTGTGTGTTGATTTTGCCACTTAGCAGCAATACAAACCTGAGAGTTTAGTAATCTGATTGATGTTTTAAAAATAATCATTACCAGCCTGCATACCTCACAAGGTATTGTAAAGAATGACTTGTTTAAATTTCTCCATGATAAATTTCAAAGTGTAAAGTAAATAGGGAGTATCCTCCTGTCCTATTATGACCCTTTCCAGGGAAAGGACAGCTTGTCATAGTAGACATTGTGCTGATTGTGTGCAAAGTGATTTCTTCGGAGACTTTGCACCAGGATAGGGTGCTATTTAAAATTTTATCCCCAAAGTGAAGGTACAAGACTTGACATGTATAATAAAACAGAAACTTAGGGATTTGCATCAGAGTTTCATTTCCGTAGTTTTTGAAAGTTGTGTGCAAGCACGGGAAGTGTTGTGCAAGGAGCTTTTGCTTACAGAATTGCCTTAGTAATTTCCTGGAGTCCAAGTTTAGCAGCCACAGGATCTCACTCAAGACCAAAGGAGACAGCAAAGCTCCACTTCTGCTTGATGAACTCTCACATGGAGAGGAGAGAGTATTTCCTGCAGTTCTTTAAGAGCAAAATCTTAAAGTAGTCACAATCATCCAAGCTATTGTATCTTAAGGGATTTTTGTTAAAGACAACTAACATGGAAACAGCAAATCTTTCTTCAGACTATCATGAACATTATTTTATACTAATTGCCCTGTTAACAGATTCATGATGTTAATTGCTGTTCCCACCACTGTGGTTTGTTTGTTGCTATAAAATCACAGCACATCAAATTTTTGTTTTCCTTTGTCCCCTGGCAGTGCTCACTGGAGAATGTGAAGCTCCCTCAGAGATCTGTGCACATGAACCTCAGTTAATGGAGGAGAGAAGCCATGCAGTAGACACATTTCATTTTAAGGACCAAAAATAAAACTATGAATGCCATCAAGTATATCTAACTTAATATGCATTGATCATTTGCCATTCAGTAGATAAATTCATCTTCCTACAATTAATTGAAAACCCATTAAAGGTACAATGTATATAGATCAATTGTTTCCTGTTGTAAATTTACCTGACCCAAATCATGTTGGGAAATTATGGGAGAAAGGCTCATGGCTTTTGCTTAAAATAAACATTATGAACAGATATTTGGGACTACTTCAGTGCTATTTCTAACCAAAAGCATGGGATAAATTCAATATTTATGTTATAACACAAGGAAACTTTTACTGATAAAATTTTGTCCCATACAAGTTTTGCTCTGTAGAAATTACAATATGTATTTGTCGATGTATATTTACTCTTTTTGTGATACTGGGATTGGATTCAGGGTCTTTGCATTGAGCTACAGCCTTGGCATTTAAAAAAGTACCTTTCATTTTGAGCCAGGGTCTCACTAAGTCATTAAGTTGTTTAGATTGTGCTCAAACTTTGCCTCACCCTCCTAGACTGGTAGGATTCCAGGTATGTGCCTTTTTAATTTTAATGCCTAGAGAATATCATTAGGTTTGAAGGTGCAATCTTTTGAATCTATCATGAGACTTCTGGGTACTGTGTCTTTCTTTCCAGTCTCACTTAACCATTTCATGATTTCGCCGTCTTCTTTGTCACTAAATTTGCTTCCTTCTAGGACTCAAAACTATTATCAGATAAAGAATCCAAATTTCTTATTTGGTAGTGACACTTTGTGTTTAAAATCTTTTATTAGCTTTTCAACTGCTTGTGGAAAAAAATCCAAATGAAAGTGAAGGTGCTGTGTGGTTGTCATGAAATTTGTTATATTTTAAGCCTGTCCCTGATCCTAAAAGTCTTTTTTTTTTACATAATTTTTGTTCATTTTAATGAGAAAAAAAATAAAATAGTGATGAAACAATTTCAAAACAGGTTAGTAGGATGTTTTCAATAATTAATATATTGCATATTGTTGTCTTTGTAATAGTTATTCAGAAGACAAGATGCAAACATGATATTTTTTCTAAATACTATTACTACAAACTTTTATTCTCAGTGAATTGAGAAAGTAGCTGTATATCTATACTATCTCTTGTGTGTACATATATATATTTTTATGTTCATTTCCCCCTTTTTTCCCACAGGAAAATTATTTTATTTATTTATTTTTATATTATCTGTTTTTAATGTTAAATCTATTGCTCAGATTATCAGGTATAGTTATGCAAGATGAAACATGATTGAATATTACCTCATGCGTTCAAGAAATCTTAAATTTTGTTCTTGTCTTTTTTATTACCTTTCTCTAAAAAATTTTACTTGAAAGAGAGTATAGTAATAATTGATATGACATTAGAAATGGTAAACATTTAGAAGACCAAGATGACAGGTATTTCAAGCATAGTTTTTATATTACCCATTCCTAGCCTCAATGTAGTTGCTTAGATTGCTGTTATCTGTATACAGTTAGTCAAAGTGAGCATTCTACAAATTAACTGCTATTTTCATAAAACTGATGGAAATTCTTGGCACAATCACCTCATCCATCTTGTATATATGTTTTCATGCTTTTTAGAAAATTAATTTTATTGAGAAAAATAGCAATGAGACAGTTTCAAAACAGATTAGTAGGACAGTTACAATAATTAATACATTGCATATTGTTGTCTTCATAGTAATTTTTCATAGTACAAGATGCAGACATGATATCTTGTCTAAACACTATTAGTATATAGGTCTTGCTTTATCTTGGACTTAACCATCAGCATAAAAGTATAAAGATGAGATATAAAAAATAAAGCCATATTAATATGGAGACCTGTAAAAGGCTCAAATCAACAACTTCTGACATTGCCAGTTCTGCAGAGAACCCACTAATATTATGGAATACTGGACTATATTGGATTATTTTGCTGAATTCACACACCCACAATATTTGTTTTTTTCAATTTTTATTCATTTTAATGGGAAAAAATAGCAATGAAACAGTTTCTAAACAGGTTAATAGGAAAGTTACAATAATTAATACATTGCATATTGTTGTGTACATAGTAGTTATTCAGAGGAAAGATGCAGACATGATATCTTTTTTTTCAAACCAAATTGGTAGGACAGTTTCAATAATTAAC
>NDGM011110434.1:0-15069 GCA_002564305.1 Octomys mimax | reverse complement strand
TAGAAGGTTAGGGCCAAAATGTTGGCTTTCCTTGCAGCTCTCCTTTTTCTCTAATTTTGGTTGCAAACTGAGGTTGTTAACCATCCCGAAGGCAAGCTTATTGTTAGTATCAAACAACTTAGCATGCCTTGTTTCTGTTTTAAACTCAACCACAGAAGGGGAAATGAAACATCATAACTTTCTAGCATTGATTGCCCTGACTTTATTATCATAAGTGGAGCTTCTCGATTCTACATATTGGTCTATGTTTTCCTTTTTTAAATAGATTTGTGTCTGAAGCAAAGAAATAGCATGAATTTTCCTGAAAGAAAAAAAATCACAGAAAGAAAAGTCCCTTACCATAAGTAAATTTTAGAGCACTGGCTTGATTAAAATCAGCTTTCTTGGGGCCAGGGAGAGAGCTCAGAAGTCTAAGTGCCTGCCTGGCAATGCAAGGCCCTGGGTTCTATCCGTGGTACCACATGTCCTGCTGGCTACTGAAACTGGGCGTGGTGGTGCACACCTGTACCCAGCACTGAGAAGGCTGAGACAGGAGGATCACTTTGAATCCCAGCTACATAGTGATACCTTGTACCAAATAAATAAATAAATCTTAAAAATAAAATAAAATAAGATAAAGTAAAATAAAATAAAATCAGCCTCCTTGAGCAAAATAATGTAAACTTTGGAAGGCTGGTAAATATGTATCACACTACCTAGCTTGACATGATGGAATGGTTATTATGTACTAAGTCATTTTTAATTAACATGGAATATTTTCTCATTTTGTATGTTTTTACCAGGCATATGTATGCTTATTTTATTCAGAGAATGAGACGAACCTTTCTAGATACATGCCTAGAATTATAAACATAATAGATGTTGGAAGTTCAGAGACAGAATCTACACATGATTGCAATAAAATAAACTGAAATTGCCCCTATAGTATTTAGTCTTTATATGAAACTTTTCTACCACTTCAAAATAGCAGGTTATATCCAAGGAGAGGAAATTATTTCTTTTATGCTGTAAAAATTCCGACAGGGTCATATATTAATTGCAGCTCTTTCTGTCCAACTTATTAAAAATAACTTCTTTCTATATTTCACAGTATGTGAGAAAAATTCAAGGCAAAGACCAATTTCAATTCCATTGGAAAAATAAAGTTGCAAAGCAAATTATCTCATGGGAGAACAATTATGGCTGCTTAATCAAAATCTCAGTATTTGTCATATGCTTATAGACTCACAAATATTTTTAAATTCACTTTTTCCCAATTTATTTTATATTCATCAGTATAGCTAGTCATTTTGTGTCAAGGATAGCTAAAACAAAATTAGAAATCTTCCAGAAATCCTTTCTCTAGATGAGATCACAACCAAGAGGGAGACTGTGAGACCATCCATACCTGCAGACCCAAACAGTATCACACACTTTGTGTATTCTTTGTTTTAAAAATATATTTTGTCCTTCTTAACAAAGCCTAATATTTATTGTCAGAGTATTTTTTTTCTCATTTTCCTCTAAGACTTTGAGCCACTAATTCTTTTTACATCAACAAGCTAAGTTAATATAAGTTAAGTAAATTAGCACCTATGACAAAATAAACATTTCCCGCCTATTAATTTATTTTTGTCAGCTTAATTTGCAGGCCTTGAAATAATATTTCATGTGTCAGCTATATTGATATAAAGAAACACTAGCATTGCTAAAAGCAAAACTCATTAAGAGGATTTACATATTACAGTATTCTTCAACAAAAACAATTCAAATAATCAAAACTACATACAAAAGCAAGCTTGTTTATATACTTCTAGATAATTTACTCATGGAAAAGCTTTGCCAATACTGGCCAGATTTGAGGAGCTTATTTTTTTTTATTACTAATTTTCTGAAGAATATTTAGAAAACAAATACTAAATAACTGTTTGTTAAAACTTTTATTGTTCTTTTCATATGTTTGCTACATTTTTAAAAAATATTTTACATTTTTTTAGGAATTTAAGAAGCTAACAACATTCTATAATTTAAATGTAAGTTATTCCTTAATGTATATGTACACAGGCAATCTTAAACTAATATTGTCAAAACTAAAATCTTTTGTGAACAGTCATATATTAATAATTATTAATAATATATTAATAATAATATAATTAATAATCTATTATATAATATTATATAAGAATATAATATATAATAAATTACTATATATTAACATATAATATATTAATATATGATATAATTAATAATATATTAATAATAACAATAGTTATTATTTTAACTACTTAATATCATTAATTTTACTACATCCACTGCATCATATTCCAGACAAATCGTTCGAAAAGTGCATGTTGAAAATTTGACCTTTCTTTTCACAAGGCAGTACTCTAATTATTAAAGAATTAACCTACCAGAAAGAGTAATTTATTTTCAAAACGACTTCTCAGAGGCTAACTTTGCCATCTCAAGAAAAAAAGAGGGCTAGAAGTAGAGGAGCAGAAGCAGCTCAAATTGACAGCTCATTGAAGTTACTTGCAAAGAGAAGAAATGTTCTAAAGAAGCTCAGCGTTCCTGGCCCAGGTGGCAGATTTGAATTCCTCCTACATTCCACTGCTCCTGTTTATCCAAGGTTTGGTTAGCCTTCAGTTTTCCTTAATATCTCAGGTGCACAAAGAAAGGATAAATGGATCAGTTGTGTGCTTCCTATTTTCTGAAAACACCAGAGAAGGAATGTGTTATGATTTGTACCCTCAAAACCTCCTGTGGTCCTGGGAAACAGACTTCTGAGGAGCATCAAGGTTGATTCATTTTCCAACACTGGGATTAAGGGTGAGAGTTCTACACACCCCTAAGGCTGGTAGTCTGCACACAATATAAGGGACAGATACAGATTTGCTGGCCCCTCCCCACTTGTTGATTTAGATATCTTCCACCACCAGGAATGGTTGCTCTCTGCCACACACCACACTGCCTTGAAGCCATCGGATTACCGGCTGAGATCTCGCTAAACTGTGAGCTCCATAAACCTCTGAGTATTTTGCCTCAGCAAGCAGAGGAAAGTAGCTACAGAATAGAAGGTCCAGTGATGGGATACTTTAGGAACTTAGGGAGTGGACATCAACATATACCATTCTAGACTATGTCACTAACGAGATAACGATAACAGAGCACAGGAAATGTTTTGTTAGTGTTTTAACACAAAGAGGATTCGCAAGCAAATAGCTGAAGTCCAGACTGTCTCTTTGGGATTTAAAGTTAATTATCTGAAGAATGTAAATCTATAAAAGGGGAAAAATAAATCAGGGGCAGAGTATACTAAAATCATTAGGATGGAATACTTGGCTATTAAATTCAAACATTTTTATTTCAATGAAAATATTTCACATTTTCAGAAGTAGAGATACAAATCAGTCGTTTGAGTAACATATTCAGGTTTTCTAAGTAATTTGCAATTCAAATTTCAGTAAATTTTCTATGACATTTTTATTTACCATAATAAATTTCATAAAGGATGTCACCCTTTTTTATTCACATAAATTTTATATCCAGTGGAGGTTACTAAATTGATGAGGTAAACATACACAGAACCATTAATGCCAACTCTTATTTTTTAATTTGTTACACATTTTGATTCTGTATAGGCAACACCCCTGTGAAGCTCTTACAGGATTATGTATGTGCATTTATTCATGCAAGCAGCACAGATGTGCTATTTCTTTTTTAAAATTTTTTCTTTTGTTAATTCTAAGCTAATATTGAAATGATATTGTTTCATTGTCCTGATTTGTTAGAACTGCTGGATGAACTCGGTATGAACTTGGATTTTTAAAATAGTGAATGCAAAACATTATTTCTTACACCGTCCAAGTAACAGAGCTTTCTGGACATGCCCTGTAGATACTCTCACAAAATCAACTTCATTTTTCAGTAATTTTTTAAAAAAAATTTAACATATACTATGAAAATAAACTGAATCTTAAACATAAGAGATATAACATTTAAAGACCTGTGGCAGCTTAACTAGGGGTCAACTTATAATGTCCAGCCGAGCTGAACCATGGTTCTGGGTAGCGAGGGTCACCTGAAGATTGTTGCTAACAGCGTAAGGGGAGAAGTGGATGAGAAGATGCTAGCTGTTGATTCTACTGGGGAAGCTTGTGCTCTTTCCTAATATGAACTCAGCTGTTCTCAGCATCAGGAACCCAGGTCCTTTCTGTCACTGAGGATGGCTGTGTTCTTTGGGGGCCTCTGGTCCTTAATTTGACATCACTCTCTGGCTTCAGTTCCAATCTTTCAGACTGGTGGCACTAATACTTCATCCCATTGGCATAGTCTTATTTTCAAAGTTTTATTTATTGATTGGTTTATCAATGCAGGGCTTCACTATGCAGTTCAGACTCATAGTGATTCTTCTGTCTCAGCCTCCCTAGTGCTGGAATTACAGCTGTGCATCACCATGCCTGGTTCTGGGGTCAGCACAGCATGTGGTATTAGGAATCAAACTCGAGACCTTGCATTTACCAGGTAGGTGCCAATCCACCAAGCTATCTTCTCAACCCCTGACACACACTGAATTACTTCCACTACTGACCTTTGGCTCTTCCTAGTGCATATCCTTGATACAGATCTGCATGCCATGTTGTAGGCTATAGTTCTGCAGTTGGAGAACATTGCCATGGACTCAGGATCTTCAACAGGAGTGGTACAGAAAATTGTCTAGTAGTCCAGGCCCTCCACTGGATTCTTTGGGTCTCTAATCTGTGGACAGATCTCTTGCATTCTTTTGACATTTTGGGTGAATATTATAAAATGATCCTATAAATTATGTGTCCTGTAGTAAGTATTTTCCTTTGTGTGACACTGACTGTCCCAAAGTGGATTTAGAATAGATAAGACATAAGAAAGAAACAAGAAGAAAAAGAGAAGACAAAAAAAGAAAAGAAAAGGAAAGAGAGAAGAGGAAATAAGAGAGAAGGGTACTCCCTGGGAGGGAAGGAGCAGAGTTAGAAGGAGGAAGAAAAGGAAGATGTCATAAAGGAAGTGTGGGAAGGAAACAAATACAAGGTGGGAGAAGACAGTGCTCAGAAGGAAAGAATCCAGGCATTATTTCTGAAGCTTGTTGAAATAACTTGACCAGGATGACTTCTTTGTAATACAGTGCAATATTAAGAAAAGAAACACATTTATTTCATAGGAAAGCAAATTGCTGCTTTCTTCTGGCCTTTGCTGTCATGCAGACTTGCCCACGAGTTCTGCTTCTGCCAGATGCCTCTGCCTCCGTGCAGCCTCCAGGACCTCCTGCCTAGCTTGTCACACTGCCGTCTATGCTGCACAAAAATATCGTGTTTTGGGCACAGCTATCTCCTGCTAGGAGATTCTCAGAGTAATAGGGAAATTGTTTCTGGCACCACTACTCAAGAATGAAGACCGACCACATCAAGCATTTAAAACTGAATAGGGACAGCTATAGGTATGATCTTCATATGGCTTGGAATCTCCAGTTTCTTCTCAACTTAAAATATTGTAGACTATTGCTCTCATGAATGTCTATTTTCAATCAGAAAAAATGGATAGATTGCATACTCTGCTGACCTTTAAACGAAATGAATAATGATATGTAGATGAAAAGTGCCATAAAAAAGAGATTAAATAAAACAATAGACTACCTGACAGAATAAAGGAAATATGAATTACTAGGTATAAGAGATTCACTGATTATTATAATGTAGTCTCTGATTTTGGCTTTAAGTGTGCTGCTATTTAAGGTAAAAGTGTGCTGGTAATTAAAGTAAAAACTAATAGCTTGTACCAAATAAATTTCATTTTATTAAATTTAACTTATGGAGAGTTGTTAATTACTCAATGGTTAAAAAAAGATAATCCAATATTACTTTCATAAGAAAATTGCTATTGAAATTGACATTTTAAAATAAAGAATCACTATAAATGGTAAAAGCATAAAATCTTTGAAGACATTTCTACAGGTAGGAATTGTGAATACTTAGTTTTCATATCTTTTCTTCCTGGAGATTTAATTTAATACCTAGACAAAATGTGTTTACTTTAACATAGAGAAATTGATAGATATCATGCCCATTAGACCACTTTTTAAATATTAAACTCCTTCATATATAAAACACCTCCTTGTGAAATAATAGTGCCTGTGTTCAATCCACGACTGCCTTCTTAAACAGCCCCTTTGTAGAATCTATCTTGTGTGTAAAACAGAAATAACATGAGCTTCAGAGATGAAAGGGAAGCTGCGTTCTTATCACACTGTGAGAGTTTAAGTGTCATTCATATTCTCACCCACATGTATTGTTGTGCATTGACCTTACACAATACCTAGAAAATAAATGCTAACTAAATCTCAGGAAGAGATCACCCAAAACCCTTATCATTGGCCTATGGAGCTAAGAGGAGATGCAAATAAATTCCAGTATAATACTTTTATAATCTATTCTTAGTTTTCCGAAGAGGAAGGCACACCCATCAGATCGCCCATCATTTTCTGAATCCATATTATTATCATGTTATATAAGATCTTTTTCCGTAGCATAAATAAACTATGGATGGAAACACAACTGCCACTGAAGATTTGAATTCAGTTCACCTACTTGATGGACGTCATCTGTACCTCCAGCAGATAACACGTTAGCTGTATAAGGATATGGGATTTTGCAGGTCCCTCACCATTTCTCAACACAATGCCTATCACCGGATGTCACTTTAAGATGATTACTGCCATTTACCAGATAATTATGCCCAAGAACATAAATACTGAATATTTAAATTGTAGTGTTTTCACTGTTTTAAACCTGAATCTTTCAGGACTATATCCCAGTATCACCAATACATCCTTGAATACCTGTACCTTGCATGAAAGTTTTTTTCTCAATGAGGGAATGATTTGTGTATCAGATCATATGTCAATGAAATGTAACTTGGTTGGAGGGATCTTTCACTTACTTTTGTCAGATACTTTTCATTCTCTGATTCAAAATCCATGATAGAGGGCAGGCCTGATAGCTCAGTGGACTAAAGCACCTGCTTAGGCAGAGCGCACAAGCCGAGGTTTGATCCCTGGTGTGCTGTGCGGGCCCCACCCATGAGGCATGCTGAGATAGAGATTGAGACTAGGCATAGTGGCACGCACCTGTAATCTCAGCACTTGGGGGGCTGAAAACAGGAGAATCACTATGAGTCCCATCTATGTAGTAGTGGGACTCTGTCCTAAATACAGAAAAAAAAAAAAAAATCCATGATAGAGGCTGAGCATAGTGCTGCATGCCTATAATCCCAGAACACTGGAGGCTGAGGTAGGAAGATCTCATTTTGAGTTCAAGGCCAGCCTGCACTGCACAGGGAGACCCTATCTAAAAATCAATAGGTAATTTGTGATAGCATTTTTAGGTATCTGTCTCAGAAGTAATAATGGTTGCATAAGTTCTTTCACCATTTTACATTTATTTTCACTAATGGCCTGATTTTTGATCATCTAATCTATATTGCCCACTTGATCTGAATTACACTGCTGAAGACACTGACTTTATTTACTTAAAGTTACTGTACTTTTCTAGAGGTTAATTATGTAGTCAGCTGAAAACTTTCTGGTCATTTTTTAATTATATACATGGATTTTAAAAGTTTCTACTTTGCTATTTTACTTAACAATAAATAATAGACAAAATTATGTATTCTAGAAAGTAATTCATATTGCACTTTGGATAGTTTTCAATTTGGCTGTTGTCCTGGCCACATACCCAACACCCAAAATTAAAGAAGGAAAGGTTTATTTATCTTGCACCTATGGAGGTTTCAGATGATAATCACCTGACTCCAAGAGGGGCAACAGCTCAAGGTGGCAGAAGACAGAAGAGCAACAAGAACAAAAGGGGAGAGGTGTGGGGAGCAAGCCTCTTTCCCTACTTCATAAAGTATGCAGGCTACCCGCCCACAACCCATACTATCTCTGCCTCTTTCACAAGATGAGGATGTTTATAAAAGAAGGACTCTAGACCCTGCTAAGCACTTAGTTAACCTTTTAAACTCCTCAAGTTGACACAATCCATCAACCATAACAGCCCTAGAAACCCCGTAGACTGGATTTGTCTCATTAATGACATTAGTAAGATCAGGAGAAACAACCAATCAAATTGTTTTAGCAGCTTGGTGCTATACACAAGAAATTTGAATTTGATTATATTTGTCACATAAGCCATAGAGACATTTAGATCTTTTCAGATGTTCCATTAAAAGTATTGAATAAATTTGTTACAAATGTGACTTAGATAATATAAAATTAAAATGTTATCTTTGACATGCTTCTCACATTCAGCCTATTTTAGATGTCATTAAAAATAGCTTTGATCTTGAGAGAAACGTTCTATGGAAATTCAATGGCAAGATACTCTTAACTGTTCTCTCTTTTATGAAAACATGTTTTGTTTGTTATTTGTTCACTTTTGTTCAAACCTTATTACTATCATGACCGCAGCTGAAATGTTACCTTGGCCAGTCACGAAGACAGGTTCATACTGGTTTTTGTTGCTGTTTTTAATGAACTCTACTTCCACAACATTCCATATGAGCTCTACACTGATTATGATGTAATGAAAATAAAGTATAACAATTGTTTCTTGAGAATTTAACATTGAAATTGAATCAACTTCATTAACAGAATGGCGGAAATAGAAGTGGCACTTGCGAGTTTTGAAACTTTCAAATATTGAAAAAAAATATTGTGTAGTATGCATTTATCCTGTTATAATCAAAGATTTCATATACTAATAATGTAAAACTCACGTTAACAAATTATACAAGTTAAAATGGTTAAAGTTTGTAAGCTTTAAAATAATATAAAACCACCGCTAGTTACAAAAATTCTCAGTGTGTCCCTAAGTGGCTTCAGGAAAGCTGTGTTAACATTTCCTTTATTCATTCCCAAGGAGTGGAGCTGGCTGTCGTTCCCGTAGACCTGGAGGAATAGCAGAGCGTCCCTTTCATCATGTGCAAGGTTTCCAATAAAACTGACGCTGCATGCTCAATAACGTAAAATCGATGCGTTCATTCTGCGTAAAGAATTTGGTACTCCAAACTGTCAGTTACATAATTGTAAAAAAAAAAAAGAAAAGAAAAGGCAATTATAATCATTATTTCACTTTAGCTGTTGAAATTAAAAAATATTTTTCCAAAGCAACCTTGATCTCTAGAATACACACCAGCTAAACAAGGCATAAGAAAGAAATATATGTAAAGTGCTGATAGAATAAACTTGTGCATGCGGCAGAATACACCTAACATTAGAATATACATGTAATTTAAAAATTAACAGCTTGAAAAATCTTTGTACTACAAAACCTTTTTTTTTTTTTTTCAGTACCTGGGATTGAACTCAAGATCTTGGACTTGCCAGGCAGGCACTTATTCTACTGAGCTATCACTCCAGCTAAAATTACTAATATTTTATAAACATCTTTTTTATGTATTTAGTACAGGGTTCACAGGGTCTCACTGCACAGCTAGGAACATACTCATTCTCCTGTTTTCAGCCTCCCAAGCGCTGGGATGACAGCATGCACCGTCACACCCAGTTTCTGTCCTCTTCTCAGTGTGTCCGGGGGTGGGGCTAGCACTGCACTTAGAGGATGGAAGTAAACATTTCTAAACATGCTGTGTGCTTGAAAGAAATCAAGGAAAACACTAAAATCCGAAAACATGAATTAAACAGTGCAAATCATGTAGTGAGAAACAATGGAATCTAGCGTTCACTTCAAAAGTATCCACCAAATGTAGTAATT
The DNA here is from genome assembly GCA_002564305.1 of Octomys mimax. Lineage (NCBI taxonomy): Eukaryota > Metazoa > Chordata > Mammalia > Rodentia > Octodontidae > Octomys > Octomys mimax. The sequence goes on along the minus strand of NDGM011110434.1, from coordinate 5,290 downwards.
TGGGGGCCTCCTATCTGATGACACAGAAGGCACAAAAGAAGTGTTGAGGACACAAAGCTCATCCAAGGTGGAAGTTCTGAAAGTACCTCTCTGGAAACACGTACCTCAGTGGTCTTACTGTAGGAATGATGTCGAATAATCACACTCTAGCATGGCCACCCCAAGTGCTAAGATTGGTATCTACCTGATTGGTAGTACCGGCTCCATATCATTTGTTAAAAAGGGGAATACTAAAGTTTGACTGTAACAAATGCAAAGAAAAGAACTTAATACTTGTGCTGAATGAAAAATTTAAAGAAATTCAACATTCATGAATTGCAGTAATTTCCACTAAATGTCTCTAAGTGAATAGCATATTCTAATAGCATATTCTTCCTAGAGAAATATATTTTCAAACAAATGATACACTAAAGTTCTAAAGAACATTTATGCACAATTAGAAGCAAACAAACAAAATGGAACAAGACACCACTGTTGGAAAAGAAGAGTAAAGCGTCTGTAAAAGTATTAAATACTGGCAAAATTATATATTGAATATATGTGTGTGTGTTTGCATGCATGATAAATACTTTTAAATTGAAAATAAACATAATGTGACTGGATTGAAGACGTGAATAAGTAATGAAAGATTTAACCAGTATTATTTAACACAGAACCAAAGACAATGCCTAGCCATTAAAAAGTCAAGTAATTGAAAGCAATAATTGAATGATTAATTATAAAACAAATTTGTGATAACTGAAGAATTAGCAAATCAGAAGTTAGAGATAAAAGAAATATCCAGGATACATCTCAGGGAAATTGTAATAGAGACATTTATAGAAGTTAGGCGAAAGCACCTGAAGACACAGAACTTGCTACGTTTATTGAAGCAAAGACAAAAATGAAGATAAAACACATTCCGAGGTAATGTTGAAGGATTATTTTAAAATATTGAAAGACATAATTCCTCATTGAAGTAGCTTCAATAAGCATACCAGGACATGCCAAAGTGAAGCTGAAACTTAAAACACATGGACTTACATACACCAAGGAAGATGTCTAACTGTATCCCAAGAAACAATGTTACCTGCAAAGAACAGCTGATCAGACAGGTGTAACCTGAGCAAGAACAGCACAATCCTAACATCATTAACTAATGAGTTTATTGTTTAATAAAAGACTTTAAAAGACATGACCTAAGAGTTATTTACCTAAAAACAAGAGAGTGTTTAAAAAGGTACTATATAACAATCATTAATCTAACAGTAGATAAGGTATTCTAAAATTTATGATTTATTTGAGTAGTAAAACCATTAAAATATTTTAGAATGTGTAGACACAGTTCTAAGGGGAATCGATGACAAAAGACAACCAAAAAATACTAAACAATTTCAGACATACTACAAAAAATTAAAATACCAAAAATATATTGGTAATTTCAATAAATGTAAATGAAATCTTTCCAAATAAAATGCAAAAACTACCAAACAGGTAAAAGCTAAAAATCAGGAAAATACATGCATTGTACAGGAGTCTTCTAAATAATAAAAACTCAAGGCATTGAGGGAACAGTAAGAAATAGCAGAAAAGGCATTCAAACACAGTGGATTTGCTATTTAGTGCCAGACAGACCAATAACCTAAACTAAAAATGCATTACTAGACCAGAGTCATGTAATTAAAGGGTAGATTCAGTAGGACAAGTACAACAATCCAAAGCTTTTGTGTACCTAGGCTTAAGACATATTAACCGCAAATTGAGGTAAGCTGCTGGAAAAGTGAACACGCTTTCTTATCTTAGTTGAAAATTTTCTAAAATAACACAATGGGTAGATAAAGCATGAAAGTAACCAACAGGCCTATAGGATGCCAGAGCATGACCTAACTGACAAATATAAAACTCTGAACTCGTTGCACAATATATATCTACTCTCTATTTCACAAGGATAAAAATAAACCATAACCTCACACAAATAATCTTCCAATAATTGAGCCATATATATCATATTCTTTGTCCTTAAACCAACTAAGTTAGAAATAATGTATTAGCAATAAATGAAACTTTAAATACAACAGGCCTCAAAAAAACCAAGACAAAATAAAGGAATGTTAATGATAATACATATAAAAATTACAGGATATGCCAAATTTTATGCACTGTAAAACCTACAACCCTAACAGTTTTATCTGAAAAAGAAATCCTGAAAATTGTAAATGTAAGTTTTGAAATTCAATGCTTAAAGATTTATATAAGACAGAGGTTATTAAAAAAGAAAGCAACCAGAAATTAAAATTAGTTAAAAGGTGATTATCTGAAAGCATGAATAACTTGTCAGCAAAATTATTTAACATAAAAGGAGGAGCAAAACATTGGAATACCAGCCAGTGAGGTGGCACTTGACTATAATCCTAATACCTTGGGAAGCTGAGTCAGAAGGATTATAAATTTAAGCCCAATCTGGGTATTTTAGAGAGTCCTTGTCTCAAAATTTAGAATACAAAAAAGATGTCAATGTACTTCAAGGTAAATGTCCTTAGTTCAATTCCCAATACAAAAAAAAAAAAAAAGTCCTTGTAGTAAGATTAAAGTTAAACCCAAAATACAGTTATCATAGACAATAAAAAGATGATAAATTATGGCTTTTAGATGACAAATTAATGAGAACATTTTGAAGAATTTATAGTACATATAATTTTTATTCACTGAAAAAATGAACATATTTATGAATTTGAATACTGATTTTTTCTTTAGTTAAGTATATATCGACCAGGAAAAACATAAAACTATGGTTTTCTAAGACATTCAATACACAAAAAATTCAATACACAAAACATTCCAACCTCTACTCATTCATCAATAAGAAATAAAATTTAGAGACTTCTACAAAAGTAGTAATTAGTAGTAAATTTAGCTGTAATTTACTAAATGAAGTTAATACTGTGTTACATAAACTAAGGAGGAAAATTATGAGAGAAAAAGATGGCCAAATTTGTGAATGTATGCCTTTATGTATGAATACAGAGAAAAAATGATGTAATTTCATTTTCATTATAAAGATCTATTTTTATCACAATAGGAAACAATACTTGATTAACTTGCAGTCTTAAAGTAAAAAAAATCTTATATTTCCTTAACTTAAGGCATTTTTGTCATCTGTAAATTTTACCTAAATTTTACTTTTAAATGTCATGTAATAAATCCATAAATAAATGCTGGCTATAATGAATTAAAGTACACAACGTATAGTAGGAATTGTGCAGCATAAAATAATTTTTTAAAAAATCCATAATGACTCACCAAGGGGGACAAGAAATTTGATTAGAAATGTAAGAGTTACTTGTAGCAATGGAAAGTGAGAGCCCTTGAACTTAGTACATGCATTGATTTCAACTAGATAAGTGTAAGACGTAGAAGTACTTGAAAAACATTGGGAATTTAGCTCTATAATTCTTACACATTTAGGAGAACATAACTATGTTAGCAAGACATTTATCTTTTAAATATTTCTGCTGTTTTAGTCACTATTTTAAATTGGCTAATATGTTAAAGTAGATTTATCAAATTCTATAGCATATATAAAATTGAAAATAATTTCAGGTAGCATAAAAATGAAAATTAAAAGAAATGGATGAAAAAATGAACACATTGGCAAGTCATTAAGTATTATTTGCATATGTAAAATAACTGCATATATTGTCAGGTCAGTATATCAAGAACCAAGAACTGAACTGCTAAATAACTGAGAATAAATCTGTTTTGGCATTTGTCCAGAAATTTAATTCTTTTCTAGACTTTGTCCATAGTAAACAGTGTTTCTGCGTATTCATTAAAATTGGTAATAGAGGAGCAACTGTTGTTTTCTTTTCTGATTTCAAATGACTAAATTTTCCCGTATTAATGTTATATAAGAATGATTAAAAGTAGACACAAAGTACAAATTTCAACAAATTTCAATTTCTTTTCATCACTTTCAAATTGACTACCCATAATTAATACTTATCATTTGTAAATGCTAACATTTATCTTACTTTTACCATTGTAAACCAATTTCCTTTTGTTATATAAGTTTGTCAGAAAAAAAAAAATCAGCTGACACAAGAATGACAATACTTGGACACTTTCCTGTGCCTCCTCCCGGCTGTGCTGACAGCAGGCAACTAATTCACTAGCACACTCTTTCCCACTGAGCCCAGCACTTCCCTGGCTGACTCCCACTCAGGGTCTCAATCTTGGCCAAAAGGGATGAAAGCAAACAAGCTCTTCCCTGGAGCCATGGAGTCTGAGTAGCACCCCACAGAGGCAGCTTTGAATGGCTCTTGGGTCCTTCCAGGTGCTTCAAGCCTTTCCAGTACTCCTGCTGCTTTCTGTGTCAACCGTGCATGCCCATTCCTTTTTTTTTTTTTTATGAACAGATTCCAGTAAACACCTGGGGAAGCCATGGTATTTGGCATGTTTGGTCTATCTTTGTAGAACACTCCAGTTGAAATATCCTAGCTACTGCTACTCTCCTCTTAGTTTATCCTATGAATGTATGTAGATCAGTAAAAATTAAAATCTAGTTGGAAATGTTAAGAATTTATTTTGTTAAACCTTCTTTCAAACATGACCATTTTGACTGATGGCAGCATATGCTTTTTGAAAGGAATGATTTCTAAGTTTTTGAATGTTATAGGATACAAACACACAATACACACATACCACCTACACACACACAAATTCTCTCTCTGTGTGTCTGTCTCTGTCTCTGTCTCTCTGCCTCTCTCACTCTCTCTCTCTCTCTCTCTCTCTCCTAAAAACAACTTTAGTCCACATATAAGATAAGGCAGACCATGTTTTACTATAAAAGGACAAATTACACCTAAAAAAGCAATAAACATTATCACAATGGGTTCATAAAATGAATACTTTAATATTAAAAGAATGATATCATCTGAGGATGCTGGACAACTTGCACATTAAATTATACCATATAAATATCCATTTTGCTAGGAGCTGGTGAAATTTCATCATTGGCCCACAGATATATTTGGCATGAAAATATGGGCACTTCCAGGTCAGAACACTACCAATGTATTTACCCAAGGGAAAACACCTTTGAGATTTGCATCCTCATTTGCTACTTTCTTGGTTTCTCTTCCTTCTAGCTCTTCATGCACTTTGTCACAAATCTAAAATTCAGATCACATTGATTTCTACCTAAGACACACCAACAGTTAACATCATGCTAATTGGTCAAAAACTGAACACTTTCACTCTAAAACCAGGAATGAGACAAGGATGTCCACTATCATAACTCTTCTTCAATATT
>NDGM011110419.1:0-12472 GCA_002564305.1 Octomys mimax | reverse complement strand
TCTCTCTCTCTCTCTCTCTCTCTCTCTCTCTCTCTCTCTCTCTTCAGAACCGGGGATTGAACTTAGGCCCTTGTGCTTGCCAAGGAAGTGCTTATTCCACTGAGCCATCTCCCCTGCCCTGCTATTGGTTTCTTAATAAAAATATTAAAAAAAAAACAACACCCAAATTAATTGTCCTAAGAAGTGTCAGGGTCAAATTAATTACATAAATAAGTCTTAAACTACTGGTTTTGCTGCCACCATCAATTGCCAGAGGGAATTGGAGCTTTGAGCAGGGCAAGCTTGCACTAGTAACTGACACCAAGGGGGACAAGAATGTCTGAGTGAAGTGTGCTTCTGTGTACCACGACACTGGCAAAATTGTGCTGGGCCCCAGGTGTGATCACTTGGCCACGCCTGGGTGGTGGTGAGGGCTTTCTGAGTGGAGTTAGAAGACCCGGCAGTGCTTTCCTGCACCCACCTCAAGTTCCTGGGCCTCTCTTTTTCTTACGTGGTTAAACCACAGCTTGCTCAGATTGGATTCAACTCTCTCCCACTCAGCTACTGCACCTGCGGCCTGAATGTGTCTCAAGGAAGACAGCAAGCAGTCGCAGTGACCATCTCCGAGTGTTCCTGCAGCTTGCCCGCAATGCGGGACTCCAGCCCAGGCCTTCTTCTCCCTAGGGGTTAGTTTCATTCCTTGTCCTCTCTTCTCAAAATTCTGATGCCCGTTTTCTGTCTTCACGTGAAGCTGATGCCTGGCTTCTGCTGTGGGGAGGAGGGCAGCCCTTTCAGAATGGCATCACTTTGAGCCCTCAGCACTGTAGTCTCCCACCCCTGGCTGCTGAAGCTGTGGGTTCGGCCTTCAGCTGCAGGCTACTTAGGCATGGCCCTGTCTCCAGAGGAGGTGGCGCTCTGTCTAAGCTTCCTCCGGTTTGGAGCAAACTCTCCTCCCTTCTCCTTCCTGCAGTCACCAGCATCTCCCCATGGCTCCCCCATTGCCCCCCTGTGTGAACCCTTCTGATGTCTCCTGTCTTCAAATATTTGCCGTACTCCAGCGTTATGTCTGGCTGCTGCCTGTTCCTTTGCTTCCCCTCTGGCACACTCCCTGGGGAGTCCCTTTATTTCTTTCCCAGCTAGCTTAGTTCCCACAGCACTGCACAAAAACTGGGTCAAGATCACAGGGACCTCTGGACTGCTCGCTCCAGGGACTGATGTCCAGCTTCATGTGGCCTGGACTGCGGCAGCACTGACCTTAGTTTACCGTCTCTTCCTGGGCACAGGCCTCTTGTTGGTCCACAGCTCACCTTTGCGGATCACATTCAGCAGGGTGACCTGCTCTGAGATAGTTTCTGAAGTGTCTTCTATCTTTCAAGTTTGTAACTGACTCCCTGGCCCCACCCGCACCCGTCTGTCCTGTAGGGTTTCCTGGTGCTCCACACCGTCTTGGCTCTCACGTGAGGCAACCCTGCCAGTAAACCTTCCTGTCAAATGTGTCCCACCTGTCCCTGGAGGGCATTCCCATTCCACCTTCAGCTGTTCTCAACCCTGCTGGAGAGTGATGCCCTTTTAACGTGTAAGTCGGAAAACATGCCTAAAAACCTCTGGTGTCTCCACACCCCCTTGGAGGAGAAGGTGACACCACAACGAGGGTGGTGAGGCCCCAGAACCAGGCACCGGCTTCCTTCTACCTTTGCTCTCAGCTCATCCCAGCCTGGACCAGCCCGGTCCTGGGAGCCTGCTAGTCAGGAGCTGGCCCCAAGGACACTGCCTTTGCAGTCCCTTTATCCTGCAGATCTCATCCCCTAAAGGAGCACGTGGCTCCCTCCCTCCCTTCTCTGCCTTAGTTTTAATGCTACCCTCTCAGTGAAGCCTTGTCTGTTCATTCAGATTAAAATTGAACTGTCCCCCATCCTAGCTGGGTCTCGTCCCCAGCACACTCTGCCATCTGCCATTCCATAGGTCCTTTTAAAGTTCTGTTTGCTGTCTCTCATGACCCTCATGTAAGTTTATGAGGCCAGAGATTTCATGTTTCATTCATTGCTATATTCACAGTGCCTGGAGCAGTGCCCCAGCATCGTTCGCATTTAGTAGGGGTTTGCTGAAGAAATGAATGGAGTAGGGTATCAGGAGGACCTAGAAGACCTGGGTCTTATTTTCTGCATCTATGACTCTTTGTTTATGGTGGAACAAATTACTGAACATCTTCGTGTGGCTGGGTCTTCCTATATTAACATAAGGGTAAAAATATTTATTTTATCAGCATCATGGGTTAGGAGCAAATAAAATGACGCACATGGAACTGTAACTAAACAGAAACCTTGACTGAACAAAACAGTGCACTTAGAATCCTAAGAAACAGGAGGGAGCAGATTCCTGAGTGTTTTCCACAAAGGGACAATTTGGGGCTTTTCTCAGGTGATTTGTAGCTTGACTAATGTTTATTGGTGTCCTCAGTTTTTTTGTTTTTTTTTTTCTTTTAAGAATAGTAACTTGACTGGTTGATCACAAAGATCATTAGGTATTGTATGGCGCTTTACAAAGAACTTTATGATTATTCTAATTAGCTTGTCATTTCCAAGAAGAACCAAGAAACATTCTGCAGACTAATAATTCTGAAACAAAAAAAAATTTCATCTAAAATTGAAATTATGAAGTGACCTAGTTACATAAGCTTGCCTTCCTTCCTCCACCTTATTTGTTACCTTTACTTGATGTGAAGTGTGTGCTGGAGGAATAAAACTTGTGGTGAGCAGCTCACCACACCAGCCCCAGGAGGGTGCAGAGTGCGCAAGCACAGTCTGAGGAGGGGCTCCACCGTGAGAGGGAGGACGTCGGGGAGAGACGCCGCTGAGTGGCACCCCACCTGTCCTGTCTAATCCATGCAAAGAAGGCCTGTGTCTTCACCCCATGTAAGGAAACTGAAGGCTTCAAGTATCTGAAATTTAAGAGACCAATTCTTTGGCCTCTGGTTTGTGGATTAGAGCAGAGATCTACTTCCTTCTAGGTAAGTTTTTGTTTTGTCTGGGAATTTAGAAATACTGTATATCTATTGTTGTTATAAATTGTGTACATTGAAAGCAAAATAATTTTGTAAAAGTTTACATTATTGAGTCCTACATGGATTGAACACTTGCTTATTTACATTCCTTTGGTTATGTCATGGAGAGAGAGAAAAGAAACACTTGCTTTAGCTGAATCTAGTGTGTGCCATGCACTACTTTAAGTGCTTCATGCATGTCATTTTATGTAATTCCAATGACAATAGTATTTTAAAGAGCTAAACAGAAAAAGTCACTCTCATAAAGTTTTTTGTGGCAGTGGAGGAAACTGAGCTCATCATGTTCAAATTCCAGTCTGTCTGGGTTTTTCCTGACTCACACAGACATTGACTATGATCTTTGATACACTTGTGGCCAGACATTGCTAAGAATGAAGGGAACATCTGCAAGAATCTAACGGAGAGTATAACCATCCTTGAAGAAGCAACTGTCTCTCCAAGCTGGTAGAGGAAAAAACTTCAGATTCTACAGGTGCAACCCAAATGCCAGTGCCCTCATCCTGGGGCTGCAGCTGCAGCAGAGCTGGGTGCTGGGTGGTCCTTGGATACAGAAGAGCAGTGTGGCCTTGGGAAGAGGGAGAGAAGAGCTGAGAGGGCTTGTAAACAGGCTGAGGAGGCAGGAGTGTGAAACGGGTGAGCCTGGAGCCAGCTGCATGGGATGGACAAAGCTATCTGAGGACACAACTTCAGGAAGCCCACTTACAGGTCTCTTCAAAAGAATGTGTGATGCAGTATCAAGATGTTCTCTTAACATCCTCTTCCAAGTGAAAGTGATCAAGGGGGGGATCAGTTCACTCTTGGGGTAATGTATTTATGTTACTCCCTTTATAAGAGATAGCAGAATCATTTGCTTTAATCTTGCATGATGTCTTCTGAACCTTCACTTACCTGAACATCTTTTACCTAAATATCTTCCTCTAAGATAAACAGAGAAAGAGGAAATGAGCACAAAAGAGACTGCAGTCAAAATAGAGACCACAAGCCCAAGTCTTGTCCTGTGTTCTCTCCCAGGGGACACCCTCAGGTGCATTTTTAGATATGCTGGCTCCTATTTTGGGCACAGTTCTGATAAATAGGACTGTCTGATTTCCCAGCACAGAGCTCTTAGGAGCAGGAGATTAGGAGTGGAGACATCAGCTACTATGGCAGGAGCAGTGCACAGGTGCAGGAGACCCAGGGCTGCTGTCAGAGGGTACCCCAAATCCAGTGTGCGTGACTCCATGTGGCCTCTATATACAAAGCCCAAAGCCTTGAAGGCTGCAGCATGGACACTGGACCTTTGCTGCTCAAGAGAAGAGCAGACACCCAAACAGTGGCCAAGAAGGACTGCCAGGTGGCTGAGACCTGGGATTTTCCTCGGTGACCTGGAACCACGTCACGCATTAGAGCAGCACTTTCACTCATCAAGCCTCACACTGTAAAATGTTTACAATGATCAGCCCTGTTGACAGTTAATTGGAATAGGCTTCCCTAAGCGCAACGCTTATTCTTGCTGTGGTACTACACAAGCCATACCAAGCCTGCAAGGCATTACCCAGAGCTCAGGGAGAAGGTGGTGAGGCACAGATTTCAAAATCTTTTTTTATTAGTATATGTCAGAAATACCTCATCATTGCATTTATTTTGTAAGATTGATGCATGTATATTGCATATCTTGCTCATATTCAATCTCCTTACTCTCTTTTAACCTCCCCTGGCTTGATCCTCTTCATCTCCAAGTCTATCTTTTTATTTCCATCTCTTCTTTGTTTTACTCTTTTATTTGTTTGTATTTTGGATTTCTCATATAAGAGAAGCCATATGCTGTGCAGCTTTCCAGCTGGACATGACCCTGGGATGGATAAAAGCTCATCACAGCAAACAGATATGCTGCTAGGTAGGGGTCTGCTGTGTCCCTCAGGGAGGCTTCTGGGACAACCTCTGCCTTTTCCTGGCCCCCTCCTCAGTGGAGCTGAAGGTATAAGGTCTCATCCTTCCTGTTTATGCTCCACCCTGCTCTGCTCCACTCTGAACCGCACTTGGCTTGGAGATCCTGCTTCCCAAGTTAACTGCACTGAGCAGGCCTTCTAGTCCCTTCTGCCTGGGTACTGTGTGCCAGGCAGTACCCCTGCCCAGGGCACAGGGGATGAGCCTGCAGGTGTTCACTGCCACTTCCAGCACTCGCCATTTGATGTCACCGAGAGGTCCTTCAAGGCTGCGCAGCCCAGACAGCCTTCCTGTAGGTGTTGACCCCATAGCCATTAGTGTTAGGCGGGGACCACTGTGGTGTGGTGTAAACTTGGCTCTCTGGTGTAGAAGTAGGGCCCCTTTCTGCATCAGACCATGTCAACAGCTGCCTCTGTGGCAACAGGTGAACCCAGCCAGCTTTTCTGTCATCACCAACCCTTTTCATTTCTGTAGCAGCTTTAATGTCAGCAGACCCTTTCCTATCAGACAGAATGAGGTGACGAGTCAGTGTATCTGAGTCACCAAGCAAGGCCATGTTCCCTTAAAGGCCCAGGCCCTTCGGCTGCCTCTCAGGTTAGAAACTGAGGAAATGATCTCCTCATGGCTTCAAGGGAGGGGCACGAATGTGTGTGCTCATCCAGCGTCTGAGGCAGTCACTTGAAGGCCCCAACATTAAAGTGTACATGGCTTTCTGGTAGATGAAGACATTTTGGCAAGTCTAAAAATACTGCCTCGTGTGTATAATGTAAGGAGCATGTAATCAGCCACTTCTGGTCATTTTTTTAAGTTCCAGTCTTTCTGGAATCTAAGGTATGCTGATCTTATTACACAGACGCCCACAGGGATGAACCCTGGCTGCAGGTGTCCTCCATGTGCTTCTCTTCAGATGGAGGCCAGCGCAGTAGAGGACATGTGGGCAGCTTACAGCGCGCTCTGCAGTCTTGATTTGGTGGATCTGGCACAGAGGCCTCGCTCACTCTTTCCGAGCTAACCTGCCATTTTGGCATAATCAACTTCCTTGTAGAACTGTTATATAGTCAGCCCAAGGACAGCCAGTCCCCCTGGAACCAGGAAGTTCTCCTCGGCTCTGGGTCTGCAGTGGTTCCTCTTCCCTGTGTCTAGGCGTCTTGAGTCCAGCTGTGTGGCTCCCTTTCTACCATTTCCTGACTGACTTGAGGGCAACCATGCATCCCTGTTCTGGGAACTGATGGGGAAGAGACTACAGGGCAAGAGCATCGGGGTGCAAGGGGGGCCTGGGACATCGCACACTGCTACCCTTCCTAGGCATGAGCACCAGCAACTTGGTGACAGTCAGTCAATCCCTCCAGCCAGCTGGACTCATTATTAAACATGTGAAAAGCATGAAGACATAACTGTAAGCTCCAATTCCTATATTCATACCTCCCCCAAAACACCACTGTGATTTACTTAATAAATTTGTTGTCGGGGTATATTCAGGGCATGGTTTGTTATCATTTTTACCTTTAGCTATACATCTTGGTAAGAGCATAGCAGTGTCAAGGATGCTATGGTGAGAGTTTAAATTCAAGACCTCAAAGGATGTTTTCCCAAAGAGTTGTGGTCTCAGTTTGAAGCTTCCTGTTCTGTTTCAATCATAAGGAGAACAACGGCTCTTTGCACAGAATCCATCTTCAACACAGTAGCCATGACACAGTAGGACCCAGCCAGGATGCCAGCCATGGTCTCTACTTCCTCAAGGTCCTTCATGCTTCGTGGAGGACAGCCCGCATCACACACTCCTTCTGACTTTATCTCAGAGGCACAATGAGCCAGAGCAATTAGACATGGGGCTTCGTGTCTCCTTAGTCCTCAGCCCCACAGGCCCTTCTTTAGGCCCTATTTTCCCTCACCTCTGTGAATATTCCTGCAAGGCTGTTTGTTGTCTGTTTCTGTTCCTGATTTCTAGGTGTCCTTCTGCTTCATTTAGCCAGCCCACATCGTGGAGCTCAGTTAGAACCTCTCTGTGCATTGCTGTCCCCGTGTATCTTCCAACATAATAATCATAATAAAACCAGGCTGCTACTGCACACTGATGCTGTGAGAGGCACTCCAGGTGTCTCTGATCCACAAGTCCATTATTTATGAATCTCCAACCCATATTCTGCCCAGCTGAAGAGAGACATCCAAGAATTAATTTGAAAAATTACTCATTCATGGCTGATATGAATCTAAAATTATGTGTGGAATGCCCTCAAGCTAGGCATGGTGGCATATGCCCATAATCCTATTACTTGGGAGGCTGAAGGAGGAGGATTGCCATGATTTTGAGGCCAGCCTGCACTATGTAGTGAGTTCAATGCCAGCCTGAACTACATAGTAGGATACTGACTCAAAAAATGAAAGACAAAACTTAAATCTAGAGAAATCATTCCTAAAATTCATTTAGAACCACAAGAGACCTAGAATAATAAAAGTAATTCTGGGCAACAAAGGAAAGGAAGGAGGAATCAAAATTCCTGACCTGAAATCATACTACAAAGTTATTATGATAAAATCACACAATACTGGCAGAAAAACAGACCTGAGGATCAATGGAACATATTAGAACATGCAGACACAACTACAACAATATTGAGCTACCTTATCCTTGATAAAGGGGGCTAACATGTTCACTGGAAGAAACATAGCCTCTTTAATAAGTGGTGCTGGAATATCTGGCTTTCCACATGCTGGAGGCCAAAATCAGACCTATGTCTATCACAGTGCACTAAACTAAGGTCAAAATGCATCAAAAAAGTACATATTAAAATAGAAACACTAAATGTGCTGAAGGAAAGATGTCAGTAGAAATCTTGAAGACATAGGGGTAGGTAGGGAGTTCATGAACAAAAACCAAACTGCACAAGAAATACTTTACAGAATCAACAACTGGGATCTTATCTTACTGAAAAGTTTTTGCACATCAAAAGAAATCACCAACAGAGTGAAAAGAAAACCCACGAATTGGAAAAATACTTTAGTCAACTGTCCCTCAAAGGACTTGCATTTAGAAGATATAAACAATTTTTTAAAAAGCAAGCCCCCCCCAAATTCAAAGACCTAATCAAAAAATAGGCAGCTGAGATGAATACATACTTCTCAGATGAAGAAATACAAATGACAATAAATACATGAAAAAATGTTCAGCATCATTGGTCTTTCAGGAAATGCAAATTAAAACAATAGTCAGAATTTATCTCACTCCAGAAAGAATGGCCGTCATCAAGAAGTCAACCAATAAAAAATGCTGGAGAGGCTGTGGGTGAAAAGGAGCCTTTCTCTACTGTTAGAAGGAGTGCAGAGTAGCACATCCATTATAGAAATCAGTGTGGAGAGTCTCAAAAAGCTAGGATTAGAGCTCCCCTCCTGGGTATTTTTGCAAAAGAACTGGAAACATCATATAACAGTGATATATATGCACCTATGTTTGTAGCAATACAATTTGTCATAGCTAAATCTTGGAAACAACCTAAAGGTCTATCAACTGAGGAATGGAGAAAAACAATATGTTATTTTTATACAGTAGAATATTATTCAGCTATAAAGAAAATGAATCTGAGGCCTTTATAGATGAATGGATGCAACTAGAGACCACACTCTTAATTGAAATAAATCAGACCTGCATGTGTAAACATCACTGCCTCCCTAGTGTAAGAACCTGAAAGAGTAAATACAATTTGAAAGATATAATACATGTTGTGGAAGGGATAGAATCTGTTCAAAAGGAAGGAACAACTGGGGTGAGGGGAAGGAGAAAAGAAAGAAGGAGGGGAAAACTTTACATATGTATATACATAAGATAGCTTGGATAATTGTACTGCTGACTTCTACTGGTCTATTGAGAAGAGCAGTTAATGCTTACTTTCTACATTGTTTTTAATTTTTGGACCTATTTTGCATGCTTGTATCTGTTAATCTGAACAACTAATTTGAAGACAGCAATATGAAATATAACAAGCACTATTGAAGCCCTATCATTTTGTGTAGTGGAATTCTATGTTGTTTCTAATGTCTTTTTTTTTTTTTTTTTTTTTTTTTTTTACTATTTTTATTGTCTTTAAAAATTTTATTTATTCATTCATTTATTGTTAGCAACCCTTCATAGTACATGATGTTAAAAAGTGCCATCAAATTATCAAGTCCACAGACTTAAACTTCCTCTCGTGTTGTGCATGTTCAGTGAAACTCATCTTCTCTTCACACCAGGAAGTTGAGGCTTTATTGGGTTACTTGTTTCGTCAGATATTTGTACCTTGACTTTCCGTAAGTATCACTTTTCTTCCATGTGGAAATAAGTTAGAGAGAAGTTTCCAGTCCTGATTTCCCTGTTTCAGTCTGGATGGTGAATACGGCATTGTTTTTGGCTCTCCCTCATCTTGCGCCTTACTGATTTTTTGAGGTGTTTCCCCAACAGTACTTCCTATTCAGGCTTATCCTGGAAAGGCATGGACTTCAGGGTTAAACTACATGGCTATGAGCCCTGATTGTTCAAAGTATTAGGCAAGAAGACTTGAGAAGTGGCTTTATGTCTCCAAGTTTCTATTATCTTGTCCATGATAAGTGCCATCGAGGCCCTGTGACAATTAATGAACAATGAGTGGGCACTGGCTGAGGCCATGGCGCAGAAGTGCCACCATGGATGCCTGCTTGCTGTGTCCTCTTGCCTGTCCCCAGGACCTGCTACCTGACTCCACAGTGTAAAATCTATACCCTCACCTTGTCGCTGAAGTTCCAGCCCTTCGTCCCATCTTCCTAGGCTCTCCTCCTGGGCCCTCATTTGGTTCATGTCAGTGGCTCCTGCCTGCTCCACCGTGCTCATGCTCAGTTCCTGTTTGTGTGCCCGTGCCTTCCTTCCTGGGCAGTCTAATTTATTCTCCCAGCCTAGCTCCAGCCCTTCTGTTCTCACAGGGCTGAGATACGCCCTTGGGACCTGTTATGGTTTGTGTTTAGTTGTCCCCCCAAAGCCTCATGTAGTCATAGGGCAGACAAGGCTGGAGGAGCAGTGAGTGGCTTGAGGGGTGGGGTCAGAGGATCAGGGCGGAGCTCGAGGGGGCGGGGCCAGAGAGGTGCCAACCCTTAAACTGACAGCGCGTGCTGTCCCCACTCCCACTCCAAGTGGCCTTCTCTCAGAGGTGTGGAGCAAGTTATCCCGGGCAATGCAGCATCTCAGCCTCTCCTCCAGACCCTGTAGCTTGGGGCGGTTGTGTCTGTGATTGAGGCCGCCTGCGATTAAGGCTCCGAGGTGTTGCTGCGTAATTCAGGCTGTTTTACACTATGAAACCTCCAGTAACTGTGAGCTAAATAAACCTTTCCTTCCTTCATTTTGGGTGTTGAGTATTTGTCCCAGCAACGAGAGAAGAGTAACTAAGGCAGGACCTCTCACCCGTGAGCACTTAACATTCTCTAGGGAAGTGGTGGCAAACTATGGTACATGGGTCAAAGCAGGCACGCATAGCCCTCTGCGTTGGCCGGCAAGCCATGTTGCTCCAGCAGTCAAGCCCTAGATAGCAGTTTTTTGTTTTTTTTTTTAAACTAAAACCTCAGTATTCAAGCTTAATTGCAGTGTTGATACTTTGCAGTAAGTAGGCTTGTGGTCGCAGTTTGGGCGCTAGAGCTCTGATAGGTTTGCTCTCACTGCTCTAGGCTTTTCCTCAGCTTCTCCTCTACTCCTGGCACGGCCTTCGTGAAACCCTGCGTCTGTGCCCGGATCTCTCGCTGCGCGCACTCCTTAAAGACACTGAGTGAGGCATGCTTGCCGCTTGCCAGTGTCTCAGAGGTGAACGCCGCATGCAACACTAGGCACACAGAAGGCAGACGGGCTGACGCCCTTGCTCCACCACGGTGGGCGACAGTCTTCAGTTTAGGGCAAAGAGTGACAGCTGCCAAACTTACATATAGCCTTTGCAGTGAACATAAAGGATATGCAACTTGAAGTCCTTGTAAATTCCAAAATGTGAGTGTGAGCGCAGCTTGGAATTCTTTCTGTAAAATGGAATTTTGTTCCTCATGGGGGAGTTTACTAACATAATTTATTCAAGTCTTAATTACATATGAAGGAAAAAGTGTCGGTTCAAGCCCTGCAGCACGCTCAGACCACCACAGGACTTGGCACTCAGTCTTCCCCATTGGATTCTTTGATCGTTAGTGTGCGGACAGATTTCCTGCACCCCTGTGACTACACTTGACTCTTTGGGTGACTAACATAAAATAATCTTTAGTCCTGTGTCTTGTAGTAAATTGTTTCCTTTGCAAACCCTGAGTACAGCACCTATGCTGGGCTCAAACTCGAGAACTTCCTGCCTCAGTTTCCCAGAGTGCTAGGATTGTAGGTGTGCACCATTGGCCCCGGTTTAAGATTATTTTCTTTAAGGGCCAGCCAGATATCTCAATAGACTAAAGCTCCTGCTTAGGCAGGTGCAAGAACTGGGGTTTGATCCCCAAGTGTGCAGTGCCATGCCGGCCCTGCCCCCAGGGCATGCTGAGACAGGGATTGAAACTTGTTGTGGTGGTGCACACCTGTAATCCCAGCACTTGGGAGGTTGAAAACAGGAGGATCACTTCAAGTCTGGTCTGTGTAATGAGACTCTGTAGACCCTGTACTAAATACATGAAAAGAAAAAAGATTCCCTTCTTTGAGGAGCTGCAGTATGGGTTCACCCACTGTACCATTGGTTTGTCTTTGAGTCCAAGAGTCATATGATTGTTTTTCATGTTTTTATATAACCTTTGGGATGTATATGGTTAACCATGTGCATTTGTGCAGCTAGGCGTTGCTTTTAAATAGGAAGTGATAATACAGTACTTTCTCCTGACCATTCTAGTGTCTCACCACTCTTGAACACTGCCAACTGCCTCTTGTTGACAGAGTGGTCCTCACTGTGGTGATGCGGGGGACCGGACCACTACCTAGGGGAGTGTAGCTCCACAGTCCACCCAGGATCAGCGCATTTCCTGAGGTGAGCATACCCAAGTCTTCTCTGCCTCCCAGAAGCTTTTCTTTTGGGCTTTCTGAGGTTCTTGCATCCTTCAGCCTACAACAGGGATGTTGATGGAAATGGTCCTGGGATGTGACAGAAAGCCCTGCTCACATGGCTCACCCAGAACCTCCCACTTCCCTCAGCCCACCATCCTTGAGGCTTTAGGAGAGGCTCTTGTTGTCCAGAAACCCATTGCTCCTCTATGGGCATGGTGACTGCTTTTATTTTCACCGCCTCATGCCACAGCCAGGGCAATGGCTTGGGCCTTACATGGGGAGCAGTTGTGGGATGGCTGGCTGCTTGCAGAAAAATGCAAAAAAATTTTTTTTCAGTGCTAGGGATGAAACCAGGGCTTCATGCATGCTAGACAAGTGCTCTATCACTTAGTGATACTCCCAGCCCTAGAAATGCAACTTTTTAATTTGACCAAGTACACAAGGTGAAGATTTTTTTTTTTTTTTTCGGAACCGGGGATTGAACTCAGACCCTTGTGCTTGCCAGGGAAGCG
>NDGM011110406.1:0-16569 GCA_002564305.1 Octomys mimax | reverse complement strand
GGTATTTTGTCCAGGCAACAAGTAAAAAGTAACTGAGACAATTACCTTTTAAAATTCCCTGCTCGAGTCCACTCATGGGGCTCCCAAGGCACACGAGAGTGGTCCCTGGGTTGGGGTGGCCCAGCCTCCAGAGCTCAGAGTGGAGGCATCTCCAGCCTAACCTTCGAGTTGCACCAGGTAATAAGCATCAGGGAACAGCCCGGAGCCGCCTTCCGCATTCTGCATGCTCCTGAGTGAAGAATTTGTGGAGTAACTGAAGCGTCACATCTGGAGCTATGAGGTGGTTCTTTTGGAGGCAGCAGGTGACTAGGGCACATCTGCATAGGGCTCATCTCTCTGTGTGTGCACATTACTCTTGTTCTAGTTGTGTGTGTGCTCCTCAGTCTAGGGTGTGGGGAGGCAACAACCCAAACAGGAAACCTTCTCCATCTTTCTGCTCCACCTGCCCTTAGATCTCCACTCCTATGTGCAGAAGTTCTCTGAACAGCTGCTGTGCTGGCCTAAGGTCAGACCAGGTCCCAGGCATCACCAATTGTAAGGACTCCACCTGTCATTTCAACAGTGGCCCTAGAGTGACCAAGTCTGATAATATTAGATACAAGGGAAAAGGGCCTGGTGACAAGTGAGAAGAATAGAGGGAAACTCAAGATGACAGGATTGGCGTCCCCAGTGTTGAAGGGAAGGACTCAGCACACATAGGGTGTCCTTCAGAATCCAAGGATACCTGGTCCCTGGAGGTCAGACGAGGCTGCTGCCAGCACAGTCTGTGGCTGTGCTCCAGGGAGAAGGTGCGCCAGCCTGTGCCTGTGTGGTGGCTGCTTGCGGTCCTGAACCTTGATTTGCTTTTTCCCAACTTGACTTGCTTAGACTCTGTGTTATGACGAAATCCTGACTCCAGGTCCCATTATGTCACTGTGCTGTGACCAGGAGCACAGACAGAAGAGCGTCACCCAGTCCATGTGCTTACGCCCAAGTTTTCAGTGCAAAGCACGAGCTGAAGATAGCATCAGCTGGAAAGAGACCCAGCCGGGGCGTGCAGTTGGGAGCCCTCTGCTCAGGCCTGGCTCTGGCAACTCCTTCTCCAAGAGCATCCCTACTGGGTACAGGGCCAGAAACTGGTTAGCAGAAGCGGCCGCCTCTCACAGGCACTGGGGGCTGATGCCAGGGCACAGCTATGTGTTTGCCAAGTTCAGTGTTCATTTGCAATCCATGTGGTCCACAGATAAGCATGCTATCATTTTAGAGCTGAGATAAAATCTGAAGGACACACGGGTGAGGGAAGGAGGACCCTGAGCCTGCAGGCCTTGCAATGAAGCAGAAAACTATAAGCTGGAGGGATGCTGACAAAGGAAGTTTGAGAGCCTGCTCCTCTTTTGAAGCCTCTGAGGCCAAGCTGAGATGTAGCAGCACAGCAGTGCAGAGTCTCAGGCAGATGCAGGTGGCACTGCTGAGGTCCTGCGGGGGAGAGCAAACCCTTCTCTTCACAGGAGCCACAGGCTCTAGCAATCGGCCAGGGACTTGAGCGCCAGGACCTCTTGTTGTCCAGAGATGCTACCACTGGCAAAAGGGGCGAGGCACTTGGGGAGGTACGCAGAGCCCTGGCCAGGCTGTAGACGTGTGTGCGCAGGGCTCTCTGCTTCTGTGGGCCCTGGGATGTGTGTGTCTGGGTGTAGGTGGAGCAAGAGCCAGGGAGGCAGCAGGGTTTTCCCCAGTTGTGCCCCAGAGCATCAGAAGGGCTAAAGGACTCACCTGTGTTAATTATACATAAAACATACATAGCTGTATGTGTATGGGCATATACAGTTGTTTCCTAACCACTAGTAAACATGGTTCACCTTTAGCAATCACCCCCTCTTTGTGGAACAGGAATGGGGATTGCTCTGGTTCTTCTGGAGCCTGGACAGGATGGGGTTGTGCAGGTTTGGGCCTGAAATGTCCACAAGTAGCTCATGGGGTGAGAGCTTGGTCCTGGGCAACAGTCCTCAGGGTATTTAGAAACAGGGCGTTTAGGGAGCTGCTGGAGCAAGGGGGCTCTGAGCTCAGCAATGCATTGGCCACTGTTGGATTTATAATTTGGGCATCAGAGCTAGGGGCGGGGCTGGCATGGCATGTGGTGCCGGGGATCGAACCGCTCGGTCCCTGCATGCTTGCCTAAGTTTGCCTAAGCAGGTGCTTTAAACCACTGAGCTATCTCGCCTGTCCCCTCCCACCACTTCCCTTTCACTTTTTTCTTCCTAATCACTGTGAGGCAACAGCTTTGCTGTACCATCCCTGCCTACCATGTTCTTTTACCTCCCCACAGGCCCAGACACTACGGAACCCAGTACTGATGGACCGAACCTTCTCAAACCATGAGCCAAAATCAACCTTTCCTCCTTCAGTTGACTACCTCGGTATTTTTTCATAGTAATGGAAAGATGACTAACAAGCAAACAATGAAGGATCTCGGTCACCCAGGCTGCCCTGTCCAACCCAGCCAAGATCCTTAGTTAGCTGTGGTTTGCATGTTCTCAAGGGTCCCTATGTGGGGTCCTCATCATGGTGTGACAGGAGGAAGAAGATTTAATGGGCAGAGCTCAGAGGGAGGTGGTGAGGAAAGGACCTATGGGCCCTTCGCTTCCTGCTTGGGAGTTATATGTGTCCCCACCACAACACAATGCCATCTACCATCTTCACCAGGGGCAGAACCATTGTGGTCGCCCACATAGAGCACTGAACCTTCCAAACTGTGTGCTAAAGAAACTTGTCTTCTTCCTGAGCACCTATATGCGAGGTGACGAAAAACTGACTGAAACACAGTGGGGACAACCGGAGGGAACTCAGGAAGCTGCCTGCCCTCATCCAGGGAGGGAAGAGAAGAGCTTGGAACCAGAGACTTTTAGAATCATTTGTCTGTGCTCCCCACAAACACAGGCCAAGTAGCCGCCATCCGAAGATGAGGATAGACACTCAGACACGAGTGCCCCTGCCCTGTGGTGCATGGACAGTCACAAGAGAGCCGTCACCATTCCCGGAGGAGGTCCTCCCGGAAGCAGCGATGCCAATCTCTGCCCTGAGTGGAGACAGGAGCTTCTGTTCTGTGTGCACAGCCCCGGCCCCCCGCAGAGAGCAGGATGCGTGAGGACTTAGGTGCCGGGGTCCATCTGTCAGCCCTTGAGTTTTACTGGCCCCGGGGAGACGTCCGAGACTAAATCATGGCAGAGGAGTGGGCAGCTGCGCCCGGGCCCCAGGCAAGCGGCACATTGTTTTAGGAGCCTGTCAGGAAATCCCGTGGCCCAGGCCCAGGGCCACCTCTCATCCCCAGCCTTTTATTGATTTTGATATGAAGAAAATAATTTGCTATTGTTGCTATCGTGCCGCGGGAAGAAAGAACCCCTCCAAGACTCGCACACTAGTAGATCCCGGTTCAAATCCGCCTTGTGATGACCGCCCGCCACAGCAAGGTGTTTACCCGGACAGGGACTGTCCTGATGAGGCACGGCACGCTAATCGAAAACACAAGTAAACTGAAAATTAAATTTAAAAGCTGATAATTTAGTATCTTCCTCGCCAGGAGTGATGGCTTTCATTTGCGCGCGGGATTGGAGCTGTTTGGGGTCAGCGTGGCGCGGCCGGCTCCGGGCCTCTCCCAGCGCCTGTGGAGTTGATTAATTTCTTGGAACCGAGCTTTGTCTTCCCCAGCTCAGTGAGCAACTTCATTTTGGCTGATGAGTTCAACCAGGGGTCAGAACAATCCTCATTTCTGACAATCCCACGAAATGGGAATTAATTTTATGAGTTAGTGCCGCCGCGCGCAGAATAGAGGCGGAAATAGTCGGAGAAGTTAACATAGGCTGGCCGGCAGGAGCGGCGCGCAAACGCTGCTGGGCTCCCTCCAAGTCGGGGCCGAGGCGTGGCGCCCCGGGCTCCAAGGATCAGAGTCCCCGGGGGACCTCTGCAGTGGCCGACACAGAAGCACTATGTGCCACTGTTGTTCTTAGAATTCTACACGGAAAAGAATGTCCAAAAGCAAGGTAGATAAGGACCAAACAGAGAGGCTTAACTGCTGCAAATACAGCATTTTAAAAGGATATATTAAAAACTCAAAGGAGTCATATCACAAACTTCTGAAAAATGACTGTGGCAGCTGTGACCACGTCTCTCTAGATTCAGCCCAGTGTCTGCCAAGTGTTCCTTTTCGTCAGGCACTCGGCACCCTGCCGAAGCCGGGGAGCACGTGGTCTGGGACGCAGGGGCCTGGCCTGCATGGAGCTGAGCCTGAGCACCAGAATCCTGGGGGTCTTGTTGGGGGGGGGTCGCGGGATTATTGAATCATAAGGAGGCCATTGAAGGGGGGCCCAATCCAGTCTGACTGCATCCAACAAAAAGAGATAAGAACTTGGACTGACACAGAGAGAAGGCTGTGAGGACACAGGAGAAGATGGCCTCCTCGTGGCAGGAACAGACGCTCAGGAGGAGCCTGTCGTGGCACGCTACTGTCTCCCGCAGGCCCAGTGGGAGGTGGGGTTGGCTTCCAGTGCGAAGTCCGAGCCTGTGCAGACGGGCATATACTCCATGAAGACAAGGCTGCCCCAGCTCTGTCTCTTCCCTATTTATGAAATCCTAATAAAACCCTACCCCCAGCATGCTGACCTAGGTGGACCCTCAGGCACGCCCTGTGGACATTTCTCCCTCGGCAGGCTCTCCTTTCCTGGGCTCCGAGTGCTTGGCACTGGCTGACTTCCCGTGCCACTGAAGGGTGGCATTGGCAGCCCAGGCTGAGCGACAGAGTTCCTAGGTGAGTTGCTCTCTCACGTGCACCTTGCTGATCCAGACCACAGTCCAGTGTCCCCAAGTTAGCCTGGCTTGCTGGTCCGCGTCCTGCTACCAGGACCAGGGCCTTCCGTGCCAAAAGGACCCAACTGAGACAAGTTACAAACCTGGGGATGGGTACTCTTGGGACTCCACACCAAGTCCCCACCACCCACAAAAGGCTACAGCCTGGCTGCACGTCCAGGGTGCAGGGGAGGTCTGAGAGGGCCCAAACTGGCCTCATTCTGGAAACAGAGCCAGAGGGTGCAGTGGGACGGAGAAAGCTGGACCCTGCCCAGGTCCTTCTCCACCACCCATGAGGGAGAGAGCTGCCCTTCCCCCAGCACTAATTCAACAGCTGTCAGGAAGACAGGGGCAGGAAGACATGCAGGAGCAAGAAGAGAGACGCAGACATCCCGGGGACCCAGCATCGCGGCTAGCTTTTGAGAATCTAGAACAGAGCCTTGATCACTCACTTTGGCTCTCAAAGTGTGAGGTCAGCATCTTGACCCCTAGGCTGTGTCACCCTCCTAAGACACACGAGCTGTCCAGCTGCCCAGCAGAGCCAAGACTTTGGGCAACATTCTTCCTCCACTGGCAGAGAGGTGCGAGATAAGCAGCTATCTTAGGTATTGAATAACACTCTGACTTCTGAAGAAGAGCAAGCTCCCACTGAGAGAGCTTGACCAGCACATAGTCCATGAAGACAAGGCTGCCCTGGCTCTCTCCACTCCCCCTGTTTACAAAATCCTAATAAAACTCCTCATGAAATATGAGCTTTCAGCATGTTGTGTCATTTTAGGAAACATGAGGCAGGGAACATGCCCCAGCCCTACTGAGGTTGAGCCACTGGGAACCTGGCAGTACCCATCGGGCAGAGGCAGAGGGCCCAAGTGCGTCTTGTGGTCTCAGTGTGGGTGCTGGATAATGGTGTGGATGGGTACTCTTTCCCCTCTGGTGGGGGCAAGGGGCACTCCTCTTTATATATGGGTACCCCTCCATGCCTTCCAACCTCTCTCTCCCGTGGACAGTTACTGATGAACCTGTGGAGAAGGACATGATTGGCCTTGCGTCTGTGGCCAATCCTCCAGCCTGAAATTCTAGCGCGTTTCAAGCATAAAGCTAGCAATGGACAATGGTGGGCTGACACAGGAGAGCCGTGCCTGCTCGGTCTCGAGCCGTGGCCACCCAGACAACAGCCCAGATGCTCTGCTGAGGAACAGCTGCACTTCCTAGTGCCACTCATGCTTCGCATTTGAAACGTAAATGCTGCATGCTTTCTCATATATGAGAAAACTAAAAAGTGCATGACTTAATCAGTACAACAATAAAGAGACAGGGAAATTGGAAGTAAACTGTTGGCGATAAGAAAGGGATCCGCGGGAGGGAAAGGCAACCGCAGGGGTGGAGGTATGTTCAAAGCACAGCCTGCCTTCCCAAATCAAAGACCCCGCTCTGTAAAGCTAAAAGGAACTAACTTCTAAACAATTATTCTAAAAACAAAAGAGAAAAGAACCAGAAGTGCCTGCTCAAGATCACTGAGGGGACTATCCTTTCTAGAGAACTGTGACCATCCTCTCTAGAGTGGGCTCGCCCACAGTAGAGAAATGCGGCTGCCCACGCAGGGATTTGAGGCCCCTGCCTAGAAGACATGCAAGGATTGCCCCGTACAGGGCACAGGTGCTGCGCCCCTGGGGAACCAGCAGCGTCTGCTCCGGAGAACTGGAACTCCCGGCCCTCAGCTGAGTTCATTTCCCAGCATGAATACTGTGTGTGTGTGTGTGTACATGGATGTGCACTCCCCTTATCACGGCTTCCTTTGGAGGCAGATGGACCCAGAGATGGACAGAAGTCAGTAGGTATGTAAAAGGGTACAGTGCAGGGCATATCAAGTGTGCAGCCACACGCACATCTGTCCACTTCCGTGATGTCAACATCTGTACTTGGTTCAGAAGAGAAGGAAGGAGAGAGTGGGACCTAGTGCACCAGCCAAAGGGCCCCTGCCCACGCCTGGGAAGAAACTGCTGTTCCCTGCTGCCTCATCCTTGCCCAGCAGTTTCCATCATCTTCAGGCAGGAAATGTCCAGAAAACACGGACCCCTGGCTTACATGTCCTCTACCCCAGGGTCCAGGGAGCATGGCACGATTGGCTATTGGAGGTGCCAGTAGCGGAAATTTTGCCTGCAGCCGTGACCCAGCCAAGGACACTGTATCTGAGGCAAAGGTACAGGCTGGCTCCATCTGTAGCCCTGATCACTGGTCTACTCCAGGGCAACAGCACTCCAGGGGACTCGAAGAGCACATCTACCCAGTGAAGCTGGCGCTCATCCCGCTGAGGACCTGCTGCAGGCTCTCAGGTCTTGGAAGGGCTAAAAGTGGCCTTCAGGGAGTTCAAGAGCAGGCATAGCCATGCCCACCTGTGTCCAGGAGAAGGTCTGGTGAGTAAGGCCTTCGGGTGGTGGGAAGGACACCTGGGGGTGGAGGATATCCTTCCAGATGGGAGAAGAGCAAGGTCACCTGGCTCTAAGGAGGACCAGCCATGGGCTCAGCTTGGAGACTTAATCTCCAGGGCTCAGGGTTAAATCTTAGATGGTTTGGGTTTTACAGATGGACACAAGCGCTTCCAGGTAAGGTGCTGGGCTTCACTGAGCCCCCCGAGTATAAACTGGAACTACTGTTCCCGGTGTGTCCAGCCCAAGGGAGACAGTAGGAGAGCCTTCTGTGTGCCAGAGGCAGCACAAATAACCTTGAACTCCATGTGAGACCCCAGCAGGGTAGGCGCAGGAGCTGGCCCTGTGACCTCAGGCAGCGTGCTGGTCAGCATGAGGACCTCAGCCAGCTACCCCGCCTCTTGTTGTCTCAGTTTCCTCATATATAAGACAGGGACGTGGCAGCCCTGGAAGAGCTATGAGAATGGGATGCCATGCTGGAGTGCTCTCAGAAAGGCACAGGGACATGGGGGGTTGTGCTCCTAGCGTCTCCTCTCACAGAATTGGCTGGGTAGAACACAGTGTGTCTGGATCTTACAGTTTCCCGCAGACAGGACCGCCAGTGTCCCTGGGTACCTTCCCCGTCTCCTGGACTATCTGGGGCTCCAAGGGACCCCTCAGTCCCAGGCTAATCTGTGCTTCCAGATAACAAAAGGGAAAAAGTGTGTTCCATGGACCTTCCACGGGGTTCTGATGCCCATGGCTGACCTCTCTTTCCTAACCCCCCAAAGGGACTGTATCAAGAGGTGGGGCAACTGGGGGTAACTAGGACTTAAAGGTGGTGCCCTTATTGGCCATAGGGCACTATAGAAGACGTGCAGAGAGTATTTTGTGTCTCCTAACACACAGAGACAGAGAAAGCAGCTGCCCTCTGACAATCAGGAACCAGCCATCAGAAGACACAGAATCCACCAGCACGGTGGTCCTAGACCCCCAGCCTCTAGGACTGGAAGAAATAAGTTTGAATTTGCACCTAGTTATAGGAATTTTATTAGACCAGCCTGGAAAGCCAAGCCAGACCTCACATTTTTGTGGCTTGAGGGGCCTGATGACCTGGGGTGCCTCCCTGTGCACCGCTGCATGCTGGGTAGGACCCACCCTCACTCATGAAACCTCACATCCTTGCAAGGAGAAGGCCACCTGCAATGCTTCTGCTTGCTGGGCAACACATGGGCCCTATTTCATCACCAGGACAAAATACCTGACACATTTTAGAGGAGGAGAGGTTTATTTTGGTCATGATCTCAGTCCATCTTTGTTAGGCTAAGGGCAAAAATGCCACACCAGAGGAGTAAGCGCGGGGAAAATCTGCAGTGGGAAGGAGACACAAGTAGCTGAAGAAGGGTACAGCTGCAATGACATCCTCTGACCAGGCCCCACCTCTTAGCAGCAAGCCCAGCGGTGGTTGGATCATGCAGTGCCCAGGCCCCACCTCTTAGCAGCAAGCCCAGCTGTGGTTGGATCATGCAGTGCCCAGGCCCCAACTCCTAGCAGTAATCCCAGCTGTGATTGGACCGTGCAGTGGGCCATCGCTGCCTCCCTTCCACATGCATGTGAATTTGGGAGTATATTTCTGATCCAAACACTCGTTTTCTGCTTCTGGTGTCCCAAAATCTTATGTCCGCTTCTAGGCAAACTGCATTTAGTCCATCTCTAAAAGTCACCAAAGTCTTAACCATTCCAGCATTGCTGAAAACTACAGCAAAATTTCAAAATTTCTTCTGAGGTTCAAACTCCTATCTGTGAGCATCTGTAAAAGTTAATAAGAAAAGTCAAATATTTCCAACATACAATCACACACAGTAAATATTCCCATTTCGATGGGGAAAGTTCGGGAATACAAAAATAATAGCCCAAAGGAAGACCAAAGCAGACTGAAGCAAGGCCAAACCCAGCAAGGCAAACGTTAGATCCTTGTCATTTCAGGTCCAGCACGAGGGACAGGTTGTGGGTGGATGTGAACTCCAAAAGGCTTGGGCAGTCTCACCCCTGCAGCATTGCAGCCTTCTCTCTTTCTCTGGGGGTGGCTCTGCTCAGTGCCTGCAGCTTTCCTCAGCAAATGTTACTCATTCTGGATCTCCAATCTCCTGGAGTCTCCACTGCACTTTTTGCTTCACTCTTGCAGCTTCACGTAGTGTCTGGCCTCTTGGGTTTTCCTTTGAAATCAGGGAAGAAGACTCTCAGACCCCACAACCCTTGCATTCTGCATGTCTGTAAAGTTTGCACCATGTGAATAATGCCAAACCTGCTACCAGCTCCAGCAGTAGCCAGGTACCCCTCAAACATGGCTGCAGAGGCTTCTGAGCACCTGGATGGCAAAACTCAGAGAGGTTTTCCTCTGCGGCTCTGAATAAGCAAGTCTCCTTGAGGCTCTCTGTAAATGAAAGGCTTAGACCTTTGTATCTTTGACTGCCTGAAGATGAGGTTTTGCTGATCCTCCAGAAGAGTTTGAGCCACTTTCCTATTATATTGATCAAGGATGATACTAATCATCTTTTTTACACTCATCTTTCAGCAACCATGCTCTCCTTTGCCCTAACAGGGTAGGTGCTTTCTTTCTGGTGAAAACACAAACTTCCAAATTATTTAACTCTTCTATTTCCACCTAATTCTCACCATAAATCTGGTTGAAGGCAGCCAGAAGTTCCCATAACCCAGGCTGAAAGCTGAAATGTCCTCCCCCCAGATTCACTACTGGCTGATCTTAATCTCAGTCCCTGCAAAGTCTCGGAACATGGGAAAAGTAGACAAATTTTCTGCCAAAGCATTACACACATAGTCTTGAGTCCAACCATCAGTGAAATCCCTGTTTCCAGCCAAAACCTCCTGAGCCTGGCCTTTACTTATCAAACTTGGTTTACAGCTCTTTAGGACCTTTCTAGCTGGTATCTCTCTAAATCTTTCCAAATTTCTTTGGTAAATTGTTCCAAAGGTTTCCACATCACATGGTCAGGTACAGTCACAGCAGTGACCCCATTCCTGATAGTGAAATATGTCATGTAATTGTCCTGTCACTAGAACAAAGCACAGCACACACAGCATAAAGGAGGAGAGGCTTGCTTTGACTGTGGTCTCAGAAACATGGTTAGCTGGATCCAAGGCAGAAGTGACACAGCAGAGGTTACGACATAAAAAGCTGCTCATGTCGGGGTAACCAGGAAGCAGAGAGACAATGAGAGAGGGACAGAGACAGAGAGAGAAAACAGAGACAGAGAGATAGAGAGAGACACAGAGAGACAGAGACAGAGAGAGACAGAGACAGAGACAGACAGAGAGAGACAAAGAGAGAGACAGAGAGACAGAGACAGAGAGAGGGAGAGACAGAGACAGAGAGAGAAAAGAGACAGAGAGAGAGACAAAGACAGAGAGAGAACAGAGAGACAGAGAGACAGAGAGAACAGAGACAGAGACAGAGACAGTGAGAGAGAGAGAGAGAACAGAGAGAGAGAGAGAGAGAGAGAGAGAGAGAGAACAGAGATAGAAAGACAGAGAAGGTAACAACCTGGGAGGAAGATAGGCCCTCCTGGGTCCTGCTTTCCAGAGGCCAGCTTCTAACCAGGCTCCATCCCCTAATAGGAAGTCAGCTGTCGCAGTCCTGATTCAACTGCTTTCGCACGTGCATAAGAATGTTGAGGACCATCTCAAATCCAAGCCCTAACAGGCCTTTTCTTCCTGTGCACCTGTCAGCCATCAGAGCCTCCCTCCATGACGGTTGGTGGTTTCCCCAAACTGATCCTACCCCTAGGTCTGCACTCCAGGGCTTGAGAAATGCACCCGCAGTCAGGTGACTCACCTTGAAGTCAGAGCCAGAGCCCAGAGTGGCACTCACAGGAACTCTTACATAGGGTGGCAACTATAGATGGAAAGCGACTAGCAGAGGGCAGCTGGGCAAGCTCCGTGACACCACAGAAGAGCAGCTAGATCTCAGAGTTAGAAAGGACAGACAGGCTGGCCCCAGGGCCTTGCCGGTGGTAGGAGAGACCCAGGAGGAAACTGAGGGGTAGCTGAGCCCTGTACAGCTGCCTTTGAAGAAAGTGTTCAAAACCGGGTAAGTACTGATGTAGCACAGAGGTAGAGCACTAGCCTAGCATGTGCAGTGTCCTGGGTTCCATCCCCAGTACCACAAGACATAAATAGATAAAACAAAATTGGTTGGCTTTTAGGTAGAATATAAAGCCTTGAAAGGATGACATCTACAGGGAAACCACAGGAGAGATGTAATACGGAGATGATGGCTGCATGCATGGAAAGCAACCCTCTCTTGAGCCCCTCTGCCCCCTTTACCACTGCTAGAAATCAGAGATGCACTTAAGGAGCTGGACAGGCCCAAAGATCAGCAGTCAGGCAGACCAGAAGGGTCCTTGGGCCACCCCAGCGGAGCAGGCTTGATGCCACGCTGCACACACAGCTTCACAGC
This sequence comes from Octomys mimax, assembly GCA_002564305.1. Classification (NCBI taxonomy): domain Eukaryota; kingdom Metazoa; phylum Chordata; class Mammalia; order Rodentia; family Octodontidae; genus Octomys; species Octomys mimax. The sequence goes on along the minus strand of NDGM011110406.1, from coordinate 4,872 downwards.
ACAGAAGGGGTCAGAGCTGTGAGTGAGACTTGGAGGCTAACGGTGAGCCCTAGCTGCAGGTGCACGGAGCTAAGGAGAGCTCTTTACAGGGAGATGGCCGGGAGAAGCTCACCATCTGGACATGGGGAAGGGGCGGAAGCACCGTGGACCCAGAGCAGGGCCGGGGGAGTGGGCAGGCAGAAAAAGGACAGGGGGCTCCCTCAGCTGTCAGGGAAACAGGGAGAACCTCCAGAAAAGCATTTTCATGAGTTTTTCAGAAAGCTGAGTGTTGTCAAAGACCCAACTCCTTATGGTGCTCGGAGCCTGCCAATGTGCTCTTCCCTTCTGAAGAAACTACCCATCATGAATGTTCCAGTAACGTCTTTGTTTGATAACATAAAGAAATGCCAACAGCACTTGGTCACTTAGATCATTCTCTGTAATGTCATGCATCATGAAAGCCCAAGACTGCTCCTGGTAGGACCTATTATTTCAAAACCCTCGGTAGTCAAGGCAAGGTCAAGGTGCCAATTCAGGGTCTGTGGGGTCTGTTGGAGCTGGGTGTCTTGCTGAGGGCTGGTTGAGAACACAGCCAGGGACAAGGGGTTCGAATTAAGGAAGTGATTTTTTTTTCTAGAACAGTCTGCAACCTCTTCTTGCAAATCAGCACAGAGACTGAAAAGTCCCACCTTCAATGTTGCATAATGGAGAGCAAAATAAATTAAAAACGTGTTCTTTCTCTCCCCGCCCCCACTGGATCCACTCCCCCAGTGAATACTTATGTGCCTGCGCCCCAGGCCATTCCTGTCAGTAGGTGACAGTCAAATTATTCTAGCCCAGGGCACATTTTATTTACATAATTGCTCTTTGGGCAAATTCCTCCACTTTTCTGCAGAAACCTTGGCTCTTTATTGACATCATCCTCAGACTCCCACTTTTTCCCTCCACGGTTCATATCCCTGAAAAATAATTATCAGCTTTGATATATAAGAAATCGTTACCCACTGATTTAGATAATGAAATAATGTAAACTGCAGCAAGATGTCCTATGATTCTTACATCCTTCCTGCTGTCTCTAACATCATTTAATGATTTTTTGATTTTCATTGTAAAGTTAAAAAAAATACTTCAGATTTGAAACGTAGCAGAGACATCAACGATCAGAAGCAAAGAAGGCGTTTTATCTTATTTTCTGTATGGCAGCGAGGCAGATTTTAAAAGAGAAAAATTTTCAAAGGCAGTCTGTAATCACTGCTTGTTCTAATGAGCGTGGGGCAGCTTGGTCAGGACGTGCGTTCTGTTTGCCAAATTGATCTATCGCCTTCTATTTCATGAAGCCAATCTGATTGTGTTTGGAAAAACTCATCTCATTTATCAATTTATCTTTCTATTACCATTTGCTGTCATCAGAATATATGTAAATAATAATTGGAAATGAGCTATCAGGAAGCGAATCAAGAAACTATTAAATACCCAGGTGTAATGAGATATTGTGTATCTGACAGAGAGTGTTACGTACATCTTTAGCATGTTTCTTTCTAATGGTAAATACAACAGAAGTTTACTGTAAAACCTGCAATGTATGGAGACAAAGCAAAAGGCATCTGGTAAGCTGTTAAATAGAGAAAACTTTACCCTCTTAGTTTAGTGATTAGGAGGCTGTGAATTTAGCTGACTTAAAACAGCTTAATAGGAAACAATGAAAAAAAAAGTTTAAAAATATTTTGCAAGCAAAAGACGTCCCATAAGGCAAATGTCAAAGAAGCAGCTAGGCTCCAGCACTCACCTACTGTTCTCCCAGAAGCCTCAGAGGGCTAACTAGGCAGCACCCCAGAAAGAGGTGAGGGAACTGTAGAGGTGTTCCCATGGGGCTCCTCTACGCATGCTCTTCTCTGCTGGGGTCTTATCCTCCCAGCCCAGCCTGGGAGAGGAGAGTGTCTTTCTAGAGATTCATTCCCAGCTTTCAGGCACAAAAGGTCTAGCAGCCTATCTATGGATTCTTGGTACTCATCAATTCAAAGCAACCCCCCTGCCAGAGTGGCTCATTTGGGGGCTTCACATCCTGATTGTTGAGCCCAATAGACTGCTATGTCCAAAGTCTGTACCTACAAGAAAAGCAACACACAGTGTCACTGCTGGGAATACCTCCCAGCATCCCAAGAGCATGCTGCTATTGTTCGTGTTTCTATCTCAATGTCCCCAAAGCCTCACAGGCTCAGAGGTGAGTGGATCATGAGGGGGTGATGCTGAACTCATCCACTGATGAATTTATAGCTAGTTGTGACATTGTAGGTGGAGTGTGGTGGGAAGGGTGCTCACTGGGGGTGTGGCTGGAGGGGTCATCTCCCTCTCCATGTGGAGGACCACTCAGGTGACTCTCCTTGAAGGAGAAGCAGTCATCTCCATTTTGGCTGAGTCTGATGCTGTTTGCATGTGTTGATATGTACAGAGCTGGCTAGGACTTTTCCTTATCCCTCTATTGGCTTTAAGCAATGCATGTCAGTCCAGCTGAGGTGCTGGTGGTAGTCTTTTAATGCGGCAGGTGTGTTTCCCTGGAGCTGCCACTTGCTGCTCCCTAGTGTGAGCCAGGTCAACAATCCCAAAATATTAGATACTATCTCAGTCATGTAGTGCAGATGACTCTCTCTGCATATCTCAGAGGTGAAGGCGGGGCTCCTCCCTTCACCTAACAGCACCTACCTACATCCTGCCATTCTCGCAATCACTCATCCTCAAGCCACTACTTTCTTCATGAACGAAGAAAACCCAGCTTCAGCCCTGGGTCGAGGCCTATGTCCTGGATAGCCATCACCACAGCCAGACTGAGGACCCCTCAGCTCCCCATAACTACAAATATGCCTTAGTGTCTATTCTCGCCATGGGTTGCATTGAGTGCGGCAGATTGCAATTAACTTGACAGGATTCCAATAACTCATCCATGAGATTACAAATATAACTTTCTCAACTGAGACAAGGACCAGGAAGAGCTCTCTGTACCCCCTCCCTTGAGTAATCTCTGCCTCAGCCAGCAGGCACTGAATGCGCTCTCTTCTCTGATGCCCCTGTCGAGTACCCGACTATGGGGCTCGCTGACCCCTTTGTAAACTGCCAGCCAAAATAAATTCTCCTCCTTTAACTTTGTCCCTGGTTGAGCAAATAACTGAGGCAGCACCCATCCTTGTTCTTTGCCAGTTGTGTAAGTTACTCACTACTGTGTAACAAATGATTAATAAAAAGTTAATGGCTAAGAGCAGACAGGCAATAGCAGCAAGATGTTGTTTCTCTTTAGGTCATTTGGGCATGCCTTCCTTCTGCTAGCCTTCCTTCTGCTTCCTTCTCTGTGTCCAGCGGGCCACCTGGTCAGCCACTAAAGATGCTCTAGGATGACTGCACTTGTCCATGTGGCTGGTTCAGAGTGCTTGTTGCTTCTTTTTCACTTTTTTTTGTTTTACATTAGTATATGTTTGCTACACACAATGCTTACACTCCTCCGAGGGACTCGGTACATTTACATAATGTATCCATTCCCCTCCCCCCTCACACCTTCCATCTCTGGGTCCCCTCTCCCAACCTCATGAAGTTGATCTCTGTGATGTATAATAATTGCATTCATGGTGGGTGGTTGGTACAAATACATAACTCATCTTAAAACCTTTACGCTCCCCTCTCTTACACTTGGGCTTTTGGTTGCCTTTTCATTTGAATATAAGGTCTGTTTTCTTGTTTCTTTTCATCAACCTATTATTTTGCTCTTTGCTTCATTTGTACCTTCTTGTTTGTGTGTATGCTTGTTTGTTTTGCGGAACCAGGGATTGAACTCAGGAGCTGTCTCCCTGGCTCTACATTGTACTTTGGATAAGTCAAATAAGTGAATGCACACAGTATGTAAGTTTGTTTGTCTGATTTATTTCCTGCGACCTTATGTTTTGAGGATGCATTAATTTTTTTACAAATGTCTAAAACTTATCATTTTTAATAACTAAGCAGTACATTGTACAGATATCTCATTTTCTTTATTCATTTTTCTGTTGATGGACATACAGATTGCTTCCAAGAATTAGCCACCATGAATTTTGTGGCTCTGAATACTGGTATGCATGCATCCCTATAGTACGATATCTTTAAGTCTTTTGGGAAGCTACCCAGAAGGGGAATGTGTTAAACAGAATTTCTATTTTTAGTTTTTGTGAAATCTCTGTACTGATTTCCATAGTGGCTTCGCTCAGCAGCTTATATTCCCATCAATGATGCCAAAGTGCTCCTTTTTCATGGGAACCATTCAACCACTTATTCCTTGCTTTTTTGATGACTGCTGCTCTTTCTAAAGTAGGATGAGGTGGGAGAGCTTCCAGCTACCCTGTGCTGCGGGACCAGTCAGGTCCAAGACCAGGTGCACCGTGGGTGAGACCTTCTTCTACCCCCTTGGAATCCCCCCTCATTCCACAGCACCCCCCATGCCCACCAAGTGAGAACTTCTGCTGTGTTCTCAGGACCCCCAGATCCAGCCCTAGCCCAGGCCTGGTGAGTGTGTAGGAGAGATTCCTCTCCCCCCTACTCCACCTTATCCTCGTCAGACTCAGCTCAAGCCTGGCATACAGGCCTGGGGTGAAACTCTGCAGCTGTAGTCCCTGCAGAAAGAGTAGGGGACAGAACAACCCAGCTAGTCCAGGAGCAGAACATCTTGCCAAAGGGGTACAACAGGTTCACTCCCAAGGGTGACACCAAGAAAGAGCTGAGCACAGCAGCCAGACAAACCAGGCACAGCTGGATAAATTCAAACTTTGTAGATGGGCACCTGAATTTCAGTAGGTGCAAAGGTTATAACTGCACCAAAGATCTACAACAAAGGTCAAAAGACAGTGCTACACAAAATGACAATGAGAAGGAGCAAAA